>JAZHYW010018561.1:0-43181 GCA_037355805.1 Ixodes ricinus
GCGGTAGCTGTCCAGCCTTTCAACACTGGCTTGCTGACTTGCGGCCGGCCGTTACTTCATTCCCACCTAAGTACAGCTTTGCTGGTCTTCCTTCTTCACCAGCATGGAAAGGCTGAAAGCTTTTTTCTCAGCTGTCTCGGAAACAGGCTCCATATCGAGGGAGGCAGGCTCCGTCATGTTTTCTCGGGAACCACCGGACGCCATTCGTGGTGTTGCAGCCGGAGTGTCAACATTTCTTCTCTGTGCAGACGAATCTTCGAAATGTCTCTGACGGACGTCATTCACGTGCACTTAACGATGCTGATCTTGCACCATCACGACGTAGGTTGATGCACTTACTTTCTTCACCACATGTCCCACCAACCATGCAGGATCGGTCGGACGTGATCCCCGGACGAGGATTTGGTCACCTGCTTCAAATGTTCCCCAAGAGCCTCTTCTCATGTCGGCGGCTGTCTTGATTTGTTGGTGATCTCTCATGCGTCTCTCCATTTCAGGGCGAAGGAAGCTCAGACAGGTCTGAGGCTTCCAAGAGAGAAACAGCTCGGCTGGAGTCCTGTCAGTCATACCACTCGGGGTATTTCTGTATGCAAAAAGAAACTGGTCAACTTCATGTTGCATCGATTTAGGTACACCCGTTCGTTGCTCGTCGATTACTTGCCTCAGGAGATCCCGCTTGACGGTTTGTACGCATTGTCCGTGCTTCTATTAGAGGCGGGACGGTACGGAGGACTTTTGGTGTGACGTACCCTATTCATAGACAGAAACTTTACGAACTCTGTCACCACAAACTGGGGTCCATTGTCTGTCACTACCTCTTCTGGTAGTCCAAACGCGGCGAAGACACTTCGCAATCTCTCGATAGTACATTTTGTCATAGTGGAACTGATTAGAAACACCTCTACCCACTTTGAATGAGCATCTACGAGAATCAAATACCAGTTATGATCCCGGTATGCAAAATCAAGATGCACCCTTTGCCATCTGCGCATTGGCCAACCCCACGGGAACAATGGAACACGTGGTGGCACGTTCTGCGTTAGCTGACAAGTACTACAGTTTTTGACAGTGTTTTCGACATCATATGTTATCAAAGGCGGCCACACGTGACTATGTGATAGCATTTTCATTCTGGTGGTGCCTGGATGTCCCTCGTGCAACGGAGACAACACTTTTTTCCTAAACCCTTCGCTTGATTTCCCTATGTTACGCACCCTTGGTCAACCGACAATTCGTGACGGCACACAAAGTATGGTTGCTATGCCTCATTGTCCACATGTGAAGGACATCCATTCTGTGTGAAAAACACTCTTTTCATCACCCTATTCTTTTCAGTTTCCTAATTTCGCCAGCTGACAATGGCACTTCATCCACCGCTGAAAAGAAACTGACGTAGTCCGAGATATTGTTCACGTTGGGCAAAGGCAGACGTGACAGCACATCAGCATTCTGTATCTCGCTACACTTCCGATAAACCCACCTGTAACTGTAGGCAGCAAGTAAGAGAGCCCACCTCTGCATCCTGGCTGCTGACATAGCCAGAATTTGTTTTCCATGACCTAATAGCCCTGCCAATGGCTGGTAATTTGAGTAGATGCTGAAATTTCTGCCATACAGGTACTTATGAAACTTTTTCAGCCCAAAAACAACTGCTAGGGCTTCTTTTTCAATTTGGGCGTAATCCTTTTCAGCCTTGCTCAGAGTTTATGATGCATAAGCAGTCGGTTTCTCATCATTCCAAACTCTGTGAAAAAGAACAGCTCCGAAGGCTGAAGCGTCACATACGAGCTCCAACTCCTTTTTTGGGCGATAAAACGTTGAGACGTTTTCTTGCGCAAGCCACGTCTTACTTCTGTTAAATGCATTGTCTTCTGCTCTTGACCAATGCCATTTTGTGCCTTTCTGCAATAAGTCATACAACTGCTTCAGCTCTGTTGACATGTTCAGCACAAACTTGGCATAAAAGTTAATAATGCCCAAGTAGGCGCACAGTTCTGATTCATTCTTGGGACATAGGACCTCCCGTATGGCCTTGACTTTCTCTTTCGATGGTCGAACTCCATGTTGGTCGATCACATGTCCCAAGTAATGAACAGACGTCTGAAAAAATCAGCATTTTTCTTTCTTTAGTTTGATGCCTTGTTGGCTGAACCGTGCCAGCACTCCTCATAAGTTTTACCCACTATTAGTGCATTGTCTAGATCAGGGGTCTTAAACACGTGGCCCGCGACTCGAGGGGACGCGGCCCGCAGGCAACAGGCTACGAGTCCCGGTTCCCATGTCTCAGTTTCGCTCGAAAAGTAGCTCTGGTCTTTTCACCTTTACACATAGATTATACTTATCTGCGTTCATTTTCGCTTTATTTTTAGCTTCACAGCTTTTTGTAATGTACAACAATACCACTACTAAGCTGCAAGCGTGAACGCTTTGTTAAAGAATGCAACTCGTCTGCGCAAACTCTCGTTCAACAGGAGCAACTGCCAAAGATAAAGCTACGAGCTCGGGATTCTCGCCTTGAAAAAATATCACCATTCATAGACCAGTATTTCTTCGAAGTGTTGTAATAAAATCGTCAGAAAAGCAAGAACTGTCATATTAAATTATTGCTTTTTAAAGACATGTTCAGCTTGCTTAATTCCCCAGTGAAGAGAGCAACGGGAATGACAGCATACTTGCTCTCTTGTTATTTTAAAAATGCCAGCACGTTGGCGGGGCGGTGTCATATTGATTATTGCTACCACATCAGCTAGGGACACAAAGTAGTCATGCAAACAAATCAAATCTAAAGATGTCACAGGCAGAACTGAGTTTATAAACATCATAGAGCACGGGGTTTCTTCTCTTTTAAACCTTTTGAACCCTTCCCTTCCTCCCCTCCCCCGCTTAATGTTGGCCCTCGGCCTTTCCAGTGTGGACTATCTGGCCCCCACACTCAAATGAGTTTGAGACCACTGGTCTAGATGGTATGCAACATTTCTCAGCCCTTCCAGTACTTTGTCCATGACCCGACTGAAAAATTGCTGGAGCACTAGTGATGCCATAAGGCAATCTAGTGGACTTAAACAAGCCAAGGTTTGTTTTCACAGTGACCAGATCTTGCGACTCCGGATGCAATTCAAGCTACTTCTCAAGGAGCCTTGCTTCCTTTTCTTCTCTTACTCTGTTTATGCATGACCAGTCTAATTTCAGCTCTTCAAGCCAGTCTCGACCAAGCAGTGGGGTTATGTTGCCCCCTGGTGCCTTAACTACAATAAGAGGAAGTGTCTTTCTCTGTGCATTGTACTCGACTGGTACTGACAACTTCCCAGTCACCGTGAGAGAATTCCCCCCATACATTCTCAATTTAAGGTTGCATGGCTCCTTGGGCACTACTGACACGGACGCTCCAGTGTCTATCTGCATTCTTGTGAGCTTGTCGGCTACTTTTATAGTTACGCCTTCCCGTTTCACACGTGTACACTGTGTAAAGCTGCATATCATCAGCCCCCTCACTCACAATGTGTTTAACAAAGTCTGTTTTGAACCGACAAACTTTTGCCAGGTGTCTGACCTTTTTACAAACATGACACTTGTACTTGCGGTACTTGCAGGGCTGTCCAGTGTGTACCTGTCTGCAGCAGGAACATAAAGAGGTGGTGTCTCCCGTACGATCGGACGTCTGTTTGGTCGTGTAAGCTCGTGGACCCTTAGTTGACTTGCAACACGTTTCCCTTTTTTGTTGCCAAACCGTGTTCACGTTGTCGTCGTCTTGTTGGCTAGACGACCCTTGATGACCTGCAGTAGGCTGGAACGCGATGGGTTCCTTGCGTGCGAGCTCGATGCTTTTAGCAATGTCACACGCGGCACCAAATGTCAACGTCGTCGTCTTCAACAAGTTGGACTGTGCTCACCTGTCTTTTAATCCCGCGACGAACCTGTAGCGCAAAGCATCATCCAAGAAACCGCTAAACTCCCAAGTCGACGCGAGCTTCTTCAACTCCACTGAGAAAGTGGCTACCATCTCCTCTTCCTTTTGGTAGCGACTGTTAAACTTAAATTGCTCAGCTATCACCATCAGCCTCGGAACCCCAGGGACAAGCCAAGAAGACTGGTGGTAGTACCATACATGCATAAGTTCTCTCGTAGCCTCAAGAGGGCAGCAAATAGAGTTAAGGTAGATGTAGTATTTTCAGCCCCAAAAAAGCTCTACAGCATGTGTAAAAAGGTAAATTTGACTTCAAATAACACCGTAAGTTGCACCAAGAAGCACAGAACGAACTTTGTTCCCTGTGTAGAAGGTGTAATTTATTCCTTCCCACTTCCGTGTGGGGGAGTGTACATAGGACAGACTGGTCGTTGTCTCAATTGACTGCCTTCGTAAGCATGCCAACAATGTCGTCAACGACAACTCTGGACATTTGGGACTACACTGTAGGGACTGTGGGTGTTCGGCGCTTTTGAGCAACTGCACTGTGCTGGGAAGGAGCCCCAATCAGCTCACCAGGGAGATTACCGAGGCAGCAAGTATCGAAGGACAGATTGACAAGTGCGTCAGCAGGCCATCTGTAACTCTCTCGCAGAGGGAGCTTGATTATTTGACCAAAAGGTCTCTTAGGCACCAGCAGTGAGAATTCTTTATTATTCTTTACTTTTTTATTCTTTAATATTTATTTTTTTTAATTTTAAAAATTTCATTGATTTTTATTTTTGTAATTGCATTTTATGTCGTCATCTCGTTCTTAGAACATAGAAAAAGAGGAGGTTGTTCTTTGTGCATAGAAGACAATACAAATCATGAGTTGTGAGTCGGTGCCGAGTGTGTACACTTTTTTTAGTGTCTGTGTTTGCAAGTGTTTCTCTTGTGGTGCACTGTAACGTTAATCAACATGAACTACCAACTCGCCCAGTCGGCAGTCTTATCAGCGTAATGACCTTTCAGAACCACCACCACCTCCTCCCAGCTTTTCTCCTCTTGTTTGACCGGATGAAGCAGTGACAAAAGCAGAGAGCTTTAGGGCTTCGCTTACCCTTGTAGCCTTTAGGTAGTGTTTAAATCTTTCGACGTAAAATTCAAAATCTTCGTCGCCATCTTCCACAAATGAATCTAACCTTCCCAACCCTGTCATATTCATACTTTATTGCCGTGGCCCTGTGGATTCCTTCTACAATGCCCATTGCAGTTGTGATGATAAAGATAAACACTTGTTTACTTGTACAATAATGGAAAAATGCAATAGAGCCTTCCCCATTAAGTGAGCATATTAAATTTACTTTGGCATGCCTTTGTTCTGGGCCAAACATATTCAGTCTATTAAATAACGCTTCCAGATCCCCTGGTACACTTGATGCTGCTTCCAAATCTGCATCTAAGCTCTTGAACAATTGCTAGACATCTTTGTCTACCCAAGGTTTGAATCCAGTGCTGCTGCATACTTTTAACACAAGGTAGACCTCCACAGCCATTCAACATTACTTATGCTCACTAACCACGAAGGACATACTACTAAGAGGCTGCTGTCATTTTCTTCAATAATCTCAATGTTTACATGTCAGCTGTCGCAGCTTCAGCTTTATTTCCCTAACTCCTCATTATAATCAAACAATCCCTACATATACAATGTGTACCATCATTTATCTTTGTGCTATAACTAGGGCTCCGTGTTTTCGGAGTTTATTTTTCGTCAAATTCGGAGGGTGTTTTTCGGAGTTTATTTTTTGCCGAAGATTCGGAGTTTATCGGAGTTTATATTTTTTATTCCCAATTCTCCGAAATTCGGAGTTTAATTTTGCAATGTTTCCTATTAAAAATAAATAAATAAATATTAACCAAATGTAAACGTATGCCAGATAAAAAAATAAAACGCGCTTGTATCAATTGAAATATCTTCAGTTGAATTTGGCGTTGGTGCCATTGCCATTGGCAATACTAATTTATCCACGACAAAAGTCACACACAAGTGGCGCTTTGATAAACGCCGATACCTTAAAATCAATAAACTCCCGGAGGTAGTCGCTAGGATGCTCGTAGTCATCCCATCCTATTCCATCAATCTAGCCCGCGGCCTCGTGAGGTGGAGTAGTTAAGGAGGTAATAGAGAGTTTGAACTGCCCCTCTTTCCAATTTTATACAATCCCTATTGTCCAAAGCTTTCACAACTAAAACATATCCTTTCCTTTCTCTAAATCACAAATCGTATGGCCCAAACTGGAAACCAAAAGTGTGGTTTTTGTCGTGACCCGAATGTACAACGAACGACCCTGTTGCCCTGAATCAACCTTGAAGAGACAAGCGGCAAGACCCCTTTTGACAACGGTCCGAGATTTGAAAGATAATTATGGTGGAATTTTCCCAGGACCATTGGCTCTGTGCTCGTGAAACTGTAAAAAAAAAAAAGAAAAATGTATCTTACTTTTTTTTTTGTCGGGGGGAGGGGGAGGAGTGGCATTGACACATAAATATTCGGAGTTTATCGGATAAATCCGAATTTACCAAAATTTTACCGGCGGGTGTTTTTCTGAGGTTTTCGGATTTATCCGAAAACACGGAGCCCTAGCTATAACGCATTAACAACACATTTTTTTGGAATACCATCTTCGGCACACTCCCAGCTCTTCATGTTTCATGATTTGTGGGCATTTGACTGATGTCGCGTGTGTTGCTGATGTAAATTTGTTTTTCCAAATGCTACCCCACAGTGTAAAGTGGCAGCAGGTTTTCTCGCATAAAAGTAAATGAATGGATGGATTTTGAAAATTTGTGTTAGTTGATTACTGTCGGTTATATGCCGGGCATTTTTCTATGTCTGTTGCATACAGCCGACTATTGATCATTTATAGTTTGTTGCCTCATTGCCTTCCGCCGGGCTCTGGCTAAATGCATAACAATCTGTTATCAAAGACACAGAGGTAGCACTCGAGGCAGAACATCTGGGTTCATAATGTGTCACAGACTATAAGAAGTCAACATGTTTCCCTTCTAATTTTATGTGAATTAGCTTGCATACTGTGCCTTGGTGTGAACAATGTAGCAGGTTCCAACATCCAAGGGTGTGGCCATCAGCACCAATGGCCCTTGTGGACATTTAAAGGTCTAAGGCGAGTACTGCTAGGGCAACTCCGACAAGTGTTTTAGCATATACCCTCAACAGTGAGTTGCCTGTAACATTTTTACTGCAACAGCATTTAGTGGAACACTTCGCGGGTTCAGCGCCGTCTACCGCACTCTATATCGACGCAAACCATTTTCGACACGTCGCTAAAAGATTCCACATTGACGTCACACGGCTCGACAAGACTTTGACATGACGCCGCACATCACGTCACCGGTTACCTGGCGTCAGCTGGCACCATGACGTGACATTGTCATGTCAAGCAACGTTGCACAGTGACGCCGCGCGATGTAATGATGTCAGGCGACAACGCGAGTCATGTGATGTCATGACGTCACGTGACAATATGTCGTCACGTGACACCATGACAGCTCACAAACACAAACATGAGACTGCTGCTAATAAAAACAATAAAATCAAAGCAACTTTGCCAATGATGCCCGAAAGGTTCCGGCCATAAAAGGAATAAAGCTAGGTGGGTGTTGAGTTGGCGAAACCACAGGCATGAAATTAGATGGAGCTACACGCTTGAAATTTGAGTGCGCGCTTTTGCAAGTGTTCTTCAGCGACCACGTGGAGGTGGTAGTTTGTGTCCAATAACATTGCACAAGACGTTCAGGCAGCCACACCAATGATAGTGAATGGTCCATGTATACACTTGCAGTTTCATCGTTCCCTAGATTCAAACTTGGGCACGCGATTTTCGAAGTGTTCTTCGATTACCACGAGGCAGTCCAAGTTTGTGTTCAATAAAATTGTTTGTTAGTTTCACGAAATGCTTTATACTTCATACACCCTCATTGGTTTTAAAACACTATGGAATTTCGTCTGGTGTGTTGCTCGGTTTAATACGAAACGCCTATGTAGACTTTATGGTGTGCACTCTCACCTTTACTGTTCATTCAGTCCACCTGCACCAAAATGACACCTTAACGGCTCCGACGTCACACCTCTGCTGTCACAGTGTTTCACCTTATGGGTAGCGTAAGTGTTTTTTTAGGCTGCCTGTGGTTCCTTTCCACAAGTTCCATCATGTATCCATTTGTCGGGAGTTTTCAAAGAATGCGAGATAAGCTTTGTGTTTTGTAGCCCTTGTCCAGACCAAAGCTGCTTAAAAAATTGGCAGATGCACCTAAGAAGGCATGGACTACTTATGTTAGCTCATATTGTCAACAGCACTACATCTCTATCTAATAGTTAATTCAAATATTTGCACTTTGAGGACGACCCGACTGCTCATGGGCTAAGGCAAGGACATGCAGGAGTAGCGGAAGCATTCTGTAGTAGGGATCTAAGAGAAAGTGGCCTCACAAGCACCAATGAACATTACCAAGGTTGGAAAAAAAGGCTTGTTGAGATACTGTTTGTATTTCTAGCTCCAGGGAAAGAAGATCCTCTGGCAAAAGGTGAGGCTGTGCTGTTTCTTCACATCTTTTTTCACACGCACAGTCGGCTGCTGTCACTCATAATCCATTTTATGCGATGTGCAATTTCATCTGCTCTTTGCGCACCTCGCGTTTGTTTATCCTCCAAAATCCACCCACATACTTTTGCTTCACCACGATTTCAACCAATGACAGCGCTTGCTTGGCTGCCTTGTCATTACACATCTTTTGCGCATTCATTATGTTGTCCATTGATTGGTGTACCCCTCCTTGCATTCCCGCATGCCAAGGACACATACTTAAGCAATTGCTCTCTGCATTTGGGCCCCTTATTCACCGGTCTGGTGCAAGATGGGCCAGCCTTGCACAGTTCCAAAAAGATGTTAAGTAAGGCAT
This sequence comes from Ixodes ricinus, assembly GCA_037355805.1. Lineage (NCBI taxonomy): Eukaryota > Metazoa > Arthropoda > Arachnida > Ixodida > Ixodidae > Ixodes > Ixodes ricinus. The sequence goes on from JAZHYW010018561.1 coordinate 8,870, forward strand.
GCAAAGCCAGCTCACACACCATATCTCGGTGCCTTGCACTTTGAGGCCATTGGCCTGTGGTACGCTTGTTGATATCTGCGCTTACAATTCAGTAAGAAAGGGAAAGGGGGAGGGCAGCCTAAGGTGAGTACTGTTAGAACAACTCTGACACCCGCTGTAGGGTATCTCAACCAGTTTATAATTCAGACGCACATGAGTTTCATCGTTGCTGCATCAGGAAAACCATAAATCGCGAATTGACATTTAGTTTCTGCACAGGTGAGTGCTTGCTCCATTCGTCGAATTAAAGTATAATGGGCCAGATATATTTTGCCGACACGTGCGTGCGTGACCATACCATACACCAACTCGCTTAGCCTGTGGGGCGCGCCGTCGGGATGCGGCAGCGGTCACGCAAAGTGCGTACGAACACTCGCGCAAGGAAAGCTGCGCCTCATGCCTCCAACTACGTAAACAGAAGTGCGTTAACGTAGTCGGGCGTGAAGACGAAGCGGTGGAATTTCTACAGTTCGGTTCGCATGTACAGGATAAATGGATCGCGTAATGCGCAGCCGTACGACGGAGACAACACGTACGAGACACAGAAAACTCGCCCGCGTTTAACAGCATACAAGTTGGCAAGCTCGATCGACGCTTGACAACGCGCCCCACTCGGGACTCGGGCATACGTCGCCAACAACTAACGATGTAGTGCCGCGACGCGAAGAATAACGAGGACGTCGGTCTGCCATTTAGCGATCAGGAAGGCGGCTTCATTTCCATAACGTAAGTACTTCGGCGCGCTGAGCGGTTTCTTATGCCTAGCGCGCTACTGGGGCAGTAAGCAGAAAGCAGCCGTCTCGCTGGCCGCGCTTTGCAAGCTACGTGCATGTTACTCACTGCTGGACCATCGATCGCCTTCAAATTCACCAGTGTCACGGAATACATAGCTCGCGCCTACCTTTGAACGCGGCGTCGTAGTGACAGAAGCGGGCGGATGTAGTGGCAGTAGTGGCGTGGTTCGCGTAGTCTGCTCCGCAGCGAGCGGCGAGGGGGTGGCATCCAAACGACTTGGAACAGCCGCCGCCGGCCCGCCGGTGAGGGTCACGTGACTTCAAGGGCCAATCAGGCGATTTTACTCTTTCCCCATCCTCCTCTCCCTCTTTCTTTTCTCCCTCGCGTGTTAATCCATTCGCGGACGGCAAAATACGCGGGCGGCGGGGGGGGGGGGGGGGGAGGGGTTAGGTATACGCGTTCCAGTCAACGAGCTCGTTGGTTCCAGTGCTCCGTCCGGACGTAACGCTAGCCACAGCGAAAATACAAACCTAATCAAAAGTCATATTAGCCGGGGACTTTAACCTACCGACAATTGATTGGCACGCCTTACACCCAGGTACGACGGACGTGAAGAACTGCAACTTGTTGCTTGAATTGGTGCTAAACTTTAATCTCATTCAGCTTGTTACAGAGGGTACAAGAGTCACTCAAAGCACGGATAACGTACTAGACCTTATATTTGTTGGAAATTTCCCAGAGGACACTACTGTGAGTGTTTGCGACGGTATTTCTGACCATAAGCTTGTTTTACTTCCCTCAAATTTTTGTCCTGTCAAAAAGAATCACACGAGTAAATGTGTCTTTAACTTTTCCGCTGCCGATGATGAAGCTGTTATAGTGAAACAAGGAGACGGCAGGCTCTTTAAATCGACCGGAAAATTCGGTTTCTTAACCTATCGCGCTGCGACTTTGTGCAGCGTTGCCCACAGATGGTGCATTTTTTTGTTTGTAAAATTTGCAAAGAACGAACTTATTTGAGGAAGAAGTAAAGAAAGAAAAAGGCTTAGCTCCTATGGAAACGCAGCGACGCCACCGGTAGGGGCCTCTATACCACCGGTCTGCAAACAACACGGTGCCGTTTCGCACGGGAGACAAGAGATGGCGCAAGCGGTCGCGACGCCAACTGCCGCCAACGAACGAGCAGACGACGTCGAGTGCCGGCCTGTTTAGCAGACAAGGAACTGCAGTTCCTTGTTGTTACCGCGTCTGTTTTTGTTTCTGCGACTATCGCCGCCTGCGGAACGCGAGCCGCTTTTGAGTCGAAAAGATGGTCTGCTAAAGTGCCGGCTCTTGCGCCATCTCTTGTCTCCCTTGCGAAACGGCGCCGTGTTGTATGAAGACCGGTGGCGTCGCTGCGTTTCCATAGGAGCTAAGCCTTTTTCTTTCTTTACTTTTTCCTCAGGTAAGTTCGTTCTTTGCAAATTTTACAAAAAAAAATGCACCATCTGGGGGCAACGCTGCACAAAGTCGTAGCGCGATAGGTTAAGAAACCGAATTTTCCGGTCCATTTAAAGAGCCTGCCGTCTCCTTGTCTCACCCAGTAGATTCACTTGACCTCTGCTTCAGTGACTTTGAGGCGGGAGGTGACGTATCGACTTTGTGGAATACCTTTAAAAACATTACTGCATCATGTCTTGATAAATTCGTACCAAAATTTCAGAAAAAGAAACAGCACAACCCCTGGATAACAAGGGACATAATACATTTGAAAAGAGCTATATCTCGAAAACGCAAATCAGCTCGTAAAGATAATAATGTCATATCTTCCCTTTCAGTAACACTGAAGCAAAAAATACGGAGCGCTCGAGATTATTTTTTGGAACGACACTTGTAAACTTCATGAAAAACGCGCCGCAAAGGTTTTGGGGATATCTCTCTGGCAATAATAGAACTGTCGACCAACTTCACATTGATGGTTGTGGGGTTACTGACCCTTACCAAATTGCCAATGAGCTTAACAGCACATTTCATAGTGTTTTTGGTCGTCGGGGCACAACCGAAAATACAATCGAACATTTTTCTCTTTCATCTAATGTAATGCAAGACATAAATTTAAACGTAAATGGCATTCGCCTTCTCCTTTTAAAACTTGATGTAAAAAAGTCTTCTGGCCCTGACGGTATCCCCAACGCCTTTCTGAAACGTTATGCGGACATGATTTCGCAGTATTTGTATGTTTTGTTCAATGCATCCTTGGAACAGGGATGCCTGCCTCCTGATTGGCTGTGTGGGAAGGTTGTGCCGGTGCACAAGGACGGGAGCAAACTGCTGGCTGCGAACTACAGGCCGATATCATTAATCAGCAGTTGCTGCAAACTGCTCGAACACGTAATTTCCAGCCACATAACTTCGTTTTTAGAATCCAATAACATATTAGCCAACTTTCAGCATGGGTTTAGAAAAAAGCTATCAACCACGACTCAACTCGTATCAGTCGTACATGACTTCGCCAATGCTATCAACAAAAGGAAACAAATTGATGCGATATTTTTGGATCTATCAAAAGCTTTTGATAGGGTACCGCACTATCTACTGCTAAAAAAACTGCAGCGTGTAGGAATTTCTCCCCGCCTTGTGAACTGGATTTCCGCGTATCTGACGAACAGAACGCAGTTTGTAGAAATTAACGGTTGTCAATCGCAAAATCTTGATGTCCTGTCAGGTGTTCCCCAAGGGTCTGTCTTGGGACCCCTTTTGTTCTTGATATATGTCAATGACATAGCTGACGACCTTGACTCGGGTGTGACTGTGAAAATGTTTGCAGACGACTGTGTGATTTATACTACTGTCCTTAACACCTCGGACCAATTATCGCTTAACGAAAACTTGTGTAAAATTGCTGACTGGTGTGAGAGGTGGAAGATGGTTATAAACTACTCGAAAACATGCGCTCTTACAATAACACACAAGAAATCTCCTATCGAATATACGTATCATGTCCGCGATAAACTCATTGAATCTGTGAATGACGTAAAATACTTAGGTCTAACTATTAATACGAAACTTAGCTGGGACACCCACATAGATAATACTTGCGCCAAGGCCTACAAAAAACTGTGTTTTTTAAGAAGGAAATTGGGAGCGTGCAATTGGACTGTCAAACTTTCAGCCTATAAAGCCCTAGTCCGCCCAGTTATGGAATATGCGTCAATTGTGTGGGACCCATATTTAAAGAAAGATATAGAAAAAGTGGAGAGGATTCAGCGACTAAGTGCACGATTTATTTTTTCTGATTTTAGGCGCCTCTCCTCTGTTACTGAAATGTTGAATAGATGTGGGCTAGAATCTCTCGAAGCCAGGCGGAAATTTGCAAGATTAAGTTTTTTTTTATAAACTTTATCATAACGAAACTGGCTTAAGTAAAGACTTGTATATTCAGCCACCTCCTCAGCGCTCAGCAAGGCTAAACCACTCAAAAAATGTCAGACAATATGCTCCTAGAAATAATATATTTAAGTACTCCTTTTTTGTACGAACCATTGAAGAATGGAACTCACTGCCGTCAGACTGTGTGAACGCTTCAACATCCAATAGTTTTGACTCCTTTCTTGTAAACATGTTGTAACCCTCTCCTGCTAGGATGGTGGAAAACCATCCGCAGCTTATTAAATAAATAAGAATAAAAAAATAAATAAAAAAACCTTGGGCTTATCTAACAGTGTCTACGTCTACGTGCTCCTCGAGCACACACATCAGCCGAAGCACGAGGGTAACTGCAAAGAAAAAAAAGTGTTTTTTTTAACAGCCTAATTGGAACAAGCATGTCACAAAACAAATGTTCCACGAAAAAAATATTTTTTTAGCAATATTTACGTCACAGGACGTAATTTAGTCGGAGTCAGAACCTCTCTACGTTTGAAATTCCCGCTCTTTCGACCCCCGCGGAGGAACTACAGCCCCACCCAACGCCCCACCCTCACTCTTGGATTTGCTCTTTTTTGTTGACTTGGCTGCTGAGCTGAGCGTCTTGACTTCCGGTGAGATCTGGCAACCAGCACAGCGTAGCTAGCGTAGCTGCGTAGCTGAAGCAGAGAAAAGTACCTTTGTTTGCCGACTTTGTGAGAAGATTGAAGAAGGCTTGAAAAGGCTAGAACGAGAGTGGAAGGTTAAATTCGAAGAGATGAAGGAGGAACTAAAGGAAGAGCGGGAAAAGCGGGTCCTACTCGAGACACAGGTCACTGAGTTGAAGAGGGGGAGCCCGAAGTAAAATGGCAGGCTGAGCTTAACGAGGAAAGGGAGAAGCGGGCAGAACTTGAGAAGCAGGTGGAGGAGCTCAGGCAGGGGGAAGCGTGGAAGGCAGGGCTAGAAGAGGGGAAGAAGGAGTGTGAGGATAGAGTGGAGCGCGTCATCGGTGTAATTAGAGAAGAGAAGGGGAAAAACGAGGAAGGTCAAGCAATGATGGCAGAATTACAGGGCATCCTCAGAGTAGAGGTCGAGAAGAGGGTCGACCTACAAGCGCAGTGGGAAGAGATGAAAAGGGAGTCGACAGCAACGGTAGTGCCTATAGTTCAAGGGGCCAGAAAGCAGGGAACGAGCAGTGCGGGCACAAAGGAGGCTCCTAGGACATATAGTGAAGCCGCGCAAAAGGAGAAGGAAACGGCTGGATTGGTAGAGCCCAACCTGCTACCGGCGGTCAATGGAGGGGGTAGCAACGTAGTGCCAGGAGAAGGAGGGCAGCCGTCGGGTGGTAGGAGAGTCCTGGTAGTGGGAGACTCCAACGTGGCAAGGATCGTAGAGGGAGTGTTAGGCAAGGTGAAAGAGGACAAGAGGGTGCGAGTAGAGGCCCAGCCAGGAAAATACATGGTAGATGCCATTGCCAAAGCAGAGGAGGTACTGTGGGATAACATGGAGGGGAAAACCTAGTGTTGATCCATGCAGGACTCAACGACGTGTTGAACGGGAGGAGCCAGAACCTGGGAAAACAAATAGAGGCAGGACTGGGTAAATTAAGAGCGGTCAGTGAGAGGGTGCATGTGGAAATATGCACCATCCCACGTGTCCGGGGACAGTCTCTTGACATCGAGAGGCGGGTCATTGAGGCTAACCGGGTGATTAAGGGGATGAGCCGACGACTTGAGTACGGCGTAAAAGAGATAAACTGGGAAGTATATGCGGATGGCTCCTGCCCTTTTACACGGGGTGGAATTCACTACAGTCCAGACACAGGTAGGAGAGTGGGAGAGAGGCTGGGTCGGCATGTTGCAGCTTTTTTGGGGACCCACAGAGCCCGGAGGGCACCGGTGTAGATGTACCAGTACCATATGTACCGGTACCAGAGTCGGAGGAAGCTCCTGGGTGCGAGCACCGCAAGAGCTGCAGGGAGAGCAGGAGGAAGCCCCGTAAAAGTAAAAGAAAAAATCAGCTCAAGATAGGGTTCATAAACATGCAGGGAGGAAGAAACAGAATAAAGTGGGAGGAGATTGGTGAACAATTAGAGGCTGAAAATTTTGCAGTGTATGGGGTTGCAGAAACGCACCTTAGAGATGAGGAGGAACCACCATACATACCAGGCTACTCCTGGATGGGATGCAACCGGAGGGAAGGTGAACGCAAAGGCGGAGGTCTAGGCATGTTAGTTAAAGGACAAGACTGGGAAAGAGAGAAGGAAAGCTGCAGAGAACATTTATGGCTGAAAGGTAGGGTAACAGGTCTAAACACTCTTTTGGGGATTGCATACCTAAAAACAGGAAATGACTCAAGGGAGGAAAATACAGAACACTTTAAATGTATATCGAGGGATATCAGAGAAATTGGTCTTAATCAGGAAATAATTATCATAGGAGACATGAATGCCCACTTAGAAGAGTTTGACGGATTCACAGATACAACTGGAAAGCTGCTAGAAGATTTCTGTGAGGCCCTGGACCTAGTGTTAGTTAATGCACAAGTAAAATGCGACGGCAAAATAACGTGGGAACGAAACAACTCACACTCAACAATAGACTACTGCCTCATGTCCCACAAACTGTATGACAGGTTAGAAAGTATGGAAATAGATGAGGAAGGAACAAAAAGCTTAGGGAGTGACCACAAACGAATTAAGATTAAATTTGGCGCATCCAAACCAGAACAGCAAGCCCAGGAACGAGCAGGCAAACCTAAACTAAGTGAAGCTCAAATACAAAAAGTATCGAAAAGCATTGAGAACACAGTATCGGAACAACCAGAAAGAGAGTGGACGTATGAGGATCTAATAGGAATCTTTAAAAGAGAATTAGAGAAGCATCAAATTAAACAAAGAGGAAAGCAAAAACGAAGGCACAAACCAAAAAGCTGGTGGGATAAGGAGGTCAAAGCAGCCATAGTGCGGCGCCAAGATGCATCTAGGGAGCATAGGTGGGCAAAAAAAGGGGAGCCTTGCCAGCTGAAGTAGCTTCAAAATGGGAGAACTTCCAAGAGCGGAAAAGGGAAGCATCAGCTTTAAGGCGAGACGCGGGTCTTAAAATATCAAAAAATCGCCAAAAATGCCATTTTTCAAAGTTCACGATTTTGAGGTCTATATAGTCCAGAGTATGTCCTCACAAAATATAAATGCTCAATTCGATCTCTAAATAGGAAAATAATGACAATTTGTAAGCGTTGACGGACCCGACTTGAAGCCTAAACTCTGAAATGTCAACAAAGTTCAAGCCGTCTGAGCTCCACAACGGCTCAACCGATTGCAGCCATCTTGGTCTTGTTCGAAAGCTGGTTTCCCGCGCTTATTTTTCCCGCGCTCCAAAGCGGCATACCCCTCACGGCCGTGGCGTCATCGATGCCGGACGAAAGGCCGTCACCAGCGCTAGAAAGGCGCTGATTGGGCAAAGCGCGCGCTCCTCCGAGGCGCAGCTCTCTCATTGGCCAAGACGCGCGCCTCCACTCCCGGCTTCCCCGGCGCGGCGTCCCAGTTGCTCCGCGGGCTCCGGCGTCGTCTGCTTTCGCTCGCTTTGCCGTTCGGAGACGCACGCACGTTACATTCGCATTTCTCCACTTTCTATATCGATATTTTCAGTGTTTTCTTTGTGCTTCCTAGTGTTTCGTATGTACCCTCTTCTTTGCATTGTTCAGTGTAAAATATTTTGATACCCCCTCTTTGTTTAGCTTTCCTTTTTTGCGTATATTTGCCTTCCTGCGTAGTTGTTCTTTGTTTCGTTCTGCGCGCTTCGAGTTTCGATGGCTGGGGACGCCGGTTTGAAAGTCAACACGCAGAGACTAAACAGAAAGAGGAGACGTGCGTGGAACAAGAAGACATCCGCATCGACGACAACCTTCGACTTCGCCGATGCCGCAAGTCGCTCTACCGCTGGCGGACGCGACTGGATCAAGTTCGTGTTCGACAACTTCGCCGATGCCTAAGAAAAAAAAAGAAAAAAAAACTAAGAAAGCCCTTAGGGCTAATCAATTGTTGCATATGGGGCTGCTTTCCCTACCCGTGTCCCTTTTTTAGTATGAAATTCAAACCGAAGGCATCCCATCTAAAGCGTCAACATTGTTACTTATGCATACCCAAATTTCGAAGTCTATTTTCCCAGCTTTGTTTTTTCTGCATATTCTCCGGCCTGGTAGGCTTTTTGGTTCACTTGCGCTCAACCGATTTTCATAAATTTGTTACTATTTTCTTTGGAATGAACTAGAGCTAGCCTGCAAGCTAAAGCTATTTTTATTATGATATTTTTTGGTATATAGAACTGGCATTTCATTATTAGATATTCTTATAGCCTCTATTATATGTCTTCTGTTCACTTTAATTTTTTTACATGATTATATGGTGCTAAAGAAATAAAAATAGCTTTAGCTTGTATGGCATTTCTTTAGGAAGCAATTGATACCTTGTTTGCATTAAAACTTTAATAATTTTTTGTAAACCCATTCTGAAATTGGCTAGTTAATATTTTATTTTGTTGATAACTTTTGACAAAGAAGAGATATCTGAACTCTGATTGCAGTTATGGAATCAGCATAGTAAACTGCATGCCTGTGCATAAAATCAGAGATAGACATAGACAAAAAATATTTTTTGAGAACTCACTTCCTCCCAATGTGATTTTACCAACATTTCACTAATTCTTTACTTCTTTCATATTTTTTTTCTAATGTTCCCATGAATGGATTACCTCATTTTTTATGTCAAGTTGTTCAGGAAGACCTACACTACACCTTGATCACAATTATTATTTATCATTCTTCACACAAATTTCTATGTTCAATGTCAAAACTTTAACTTCGATTTTCTCATCTTCGTGTTTTTTGTCGACATGCTTAGCCTTACGGGGGTTTTCATGAGGTTTTTATCATAGCATTTTAAAAATTTTGATACCGTTTTATTCAGAAAGGACTAAACTACGGAGTAAAGCTATCTTTTTACAGTTTAGAGTGACGAAAAAAATTTATGATAAATAATGTGACCTCATTAGTGTCCTAATTGTCATAATTAGCCAATTTTTATATAATAATGTAATTTTATGAAAATATAAATAGCTTTATAATGCATGGCAGGCCTTTAGCTATGCATCTACATTAATAAAAAAATCTTTTTTGTTAGAAATGGCTTTAACGACCCGTAAGAAATTACCAAATTAGGCAACGCTATTTTTTATAACTTGAAAACTAATTGAGATATTTTGAAACTGATTTCATATTTGAATTGAGGAAGAAGGAACACATATGCACAGTGATTTTCATTAGAATAGCTGCAAAAATAAAATAGTCCATTTTAGAACCAGTGTCTCGCCTTAAAACCAAACCCAGATACAAAACAAAAAAATTCACTTAGTTTCGAGCTCCGGAATACGCGTCCGATCCTTGTCCGCAGCTGCGCGGAGCCAGACTTGTGGGATGTGGGCAGGGGCGGACGCAGGTATCTCTTAAGGGGGGGGGGGGGAATCAGGCGTTGGTCAGCGCATCATATGTTCAACCCCCCCCCCCTCTCCCGTTTCCACGCCCTAAATTTTTACGCATACAGAATTCAAGAGGGGGTCAGGACATCCGGACCCCCACTCTGAATCCGCCCCTGGATGTGGGTTTGGGGGAGGTGCCCAGGGAGGGTGGGAGGAAGCCATACAGAAACAGGAGAAAGAAGCTACTTAACATAGCTTTCATAAATATGCAGGGGGCAGGAACAGAATAAAGTGGGAGGAGATCGAGGAGCAATTAGAAAGCGAAAACTTTGCAGTGTACATTAGCAGAAACACATCTGAAGGATTTGGGAGAACCACCATACATACCGGGATATCATTGGGGATGGGATGCAACCGGGCCAATGGGGAACGCAGGGGAGGCGGATTAGGGGTTTTAGTGAAGGGTCAGGAATGGGAAAGGGAGCGAGAGGACTGCAGAGAACACATGTGGATCAAAGGCAATATTGGAGGTTTAGACACAATCCTGGGTTTTGTGTATCTAAAAACGGTCACGCGACCTCGGTCAAGTGACCTCGGGGGGGGGGAGAGGGGGGGTCACATGACCTGGGGACCACGTGACCTGGGGGTCACGTGACCTCGGGAGTCACGTGACCTGGGGGCCACGTGACCGGAGGGTCACATGACCTTGGGGGGGGGGTCACGTGACCTGGGGCGGTTACGCCGACGCCGACGGCGACGCCGCTCAAGCCGGAAACGGGCGCCTAAGAGCTGCGCTCTAAAAAACAGGGAGTGACGCAGGGGAGGAAAACGCAGAACACTTAACATGTATATCAGGAGACGTTAGGAAAATTGGCACTAACAAGGAAATAATTATCTTGGGGGACATGAATGCACATTTGGAAGACTTTGATGGACATACGGATACAACAGGGAGGATGTTAGAGGAGTTCTGCGAAGCTCTTGTTCTGGTATTGGTTAACGCTAGTGATGGACCGAATCTGCCGAACTTCAGATTCGGCAAAGTTCGGCAAATGCCGAACTTTTGAAGGAAAGTTCGGCAAAGATTCGGCAAAAATTCGGCAAATGTCTGCGCACGCCAGGGGGTAAAGGTGGGTGAGGAGGAGTGGCAAATCCCGTGCGCCGACATCTGGCGTCCCGAGTGAAAGATCGCGAAAGAAAACGACGAACACGAATTAATGTCGAGAGTTGGGCTAGTTGGTATTCCTTGATCATAATGTAAAAACAGCGCAAACAAACACGCAGACGGGACAGCGCTTGTCCCGTCTGCGTGTTTCTTCTCCTTCGTCCGTGTTTGTTTGCGCTGTTTTTAGATTATGATCGACAGAACACGAGAGAAAGAAACCAATGTTGCCAGCTGAAGGACGACAGTCGCAATGGTAATCGCGAAAACTGAAAACTCTCAGCAAAATGGACAGTGATAATTTAACGTTGTAAACTAAACTCTGAGCTATTCTAACGCTTATAAAAAGAAGTATACTCATTACGCTGCATTAACCTCACTTCTGTCGATATCTCGGAAATCAGGTAGTTGCGCGGTTTCGTATTCCTGGGACGCGGCCCGCGCGGCCAGCGAAGCCGGTCATCTGGTTTAGTTTAGCGTTGACGAGAGGCCGTACGTCAGCGCGCTATGCAAAAGAAAGCTTCGAAAGGAACGCGAATATCTTTTCACCGGTAAGTTCGTGGATTGTTGCGGCCTCCGCCCGCCTCCGCCATATATTTTATCTGAGACGTCGAGACACCCTAGCGCGCTCCATCTCTGGTTCTCCGGCGCGCGTTTGAGAAAACAGCGCGGCGCGCCGGCCGGGCCCGAGGGTCAGGTTTCTTCCCTCCATGCGCAGTCGGCGCAGTCGCCTTCAGACGGATAATAAAACCGCAGAACCGTTTTGTACAAACACTGAGTCAGACGTTTTTTTCATTCGCGCCCTCAAAATCTCGGAACACAGCCAATCGAAGGCAGTTGGTAACCATGTGTGGGACCCCGAAGGTCTGCCTGCATGCACCGCCGCTTGCGGCAGCCAGAATGCATGGGAAAATGGCGGACCTTTTCCTCTAGAGTTAGTATGCATGATCTCTATGGGTTGGGCAGAAGCGAGAGTTTCGGTTTTGAGGCATCATCGGCAAGCCTGCATGTGTGTGTACATTGTTAAAATGAAGGCAATAATACTACGTTCTTGCTTTCTCGGGTAATCACCGTTTCGTGTGCGAAAACGATGCAACGGTTGCTGAGCCCTCAGCAGAAGAGATAACAATATTATCGTATTTGATGTTATTGTAAATATGCATGTTTTTCGATCTGAGTAACTTGGCGTCAGCTTTGCATAAAAATGTGCGTCCCATGCTCGCAACCTCTCGTTTTTAACCTTTAAAATGCGGGTTTCTGGTGTTAGGACATACACGGACGTTTAGGAAGATGGGGAGAGTTAGGAATGTCGGATGTGAGACGTCGAGCATTTCAGTTCTGTTTAATTTTATGCAGATACATGGAAATCACGAAATAACACTAATTGAAAAAGCAATATTATTTTGTTTTGGTACACACTACTTCTGAGCCGAAAACAGAATTGTTATAACTGCGAGGAGTGCTTTAAAGTAATTGTCGGCCAATGTTTCAACAACCTCGTTTCATCACTAGAAAAGCCACATGAAAATCACGTTATCCACTGTATATCCAGAATGCACCGCATCATTTGTCACTTGCGCAGTGGACTGCCTAAATTACTGTTCGATCTTCTATTCTTGAGGCAGAAAATATTGAAGACAACCACACTCGCTCACAAACGCACAGTTACCCTAGCTGTTGCCTACACCACACATCGCCGTAACCGCTAGTTGTACTACACTGCACGATGGTAACCGCACGACTGCACGGCGTCCATTTGCAATCCATGGCCCCGTCGCGTTCTCGCGCGTGCGCCATAGACGCAAAGCGAGCATTTCTGTCGTTTCTGTCTCGTCGTTTACCCAGTTTACCTGCAAGTGAGCGCCTCAGCGTGCTTCGTTTTTATTGTTGTGCTCGACTTGTTTCGGGGTTGGGTGAGATATTTGTTGCGCGGTTGGGTGCCACAACCACCGGGCAGCACATGCGAGCCAAGACATGACGTTCCATACTTTTCCGCGAGACGTGCAGTGACGAGCAAAATGGATCGTCGCCGTGCGTAGGGACTGGGTTCCCTCAAGATCGCGATCTTGCTTATGCAGCAATCATCTCACAGAAGAAAGCTACGAGCTGAGCTCTAAGCGGACAGAAGGCTCGTAAGCTGAGGTGTGATGCTGTGCCAACGATATTAATTAACTATGTTCATCCACATCCTCGCCCAAATCGCATCAGTCAATTTGTTTATGCAGCGAAACCGAAACCTACAGCTAGACCACCTGTAAACGATACCAGAAGTTGTATTTAGCACGCGTGCAGCCAAATTCTGTTTGACCCGCATGTGCAAATAGAGCGTGGCTACGATTCACCAAGCTCGTCCAAGTCAAGTGACGATCATGCATTTGAACGATTCGCCGGTTGCCTTCGACCCGCGGTCATCGCCTCTGAGGGAAGGACCAGCAGCCTCATTACCGATTCAGTGGATCCGCCGATATCTGTACCCAGATACCGCTTCGTGTACCTAGTTGCCGCTTCAGAGGCGAAATCGGCATCCTTTGCTTTGCAAGCGCTCCTAATTTTATCGGTGGCCGTCGCAGTTGTGTTTGCGCGAAACGGCATACGTTTGCTCGAAGCTTATGGCTGTTTTCGAGTAATATCCTGCTAAAAGGCGTGACTTTTTTTTTTGCACACGCTTGGGAACTGCAATAAAAGAACCGTATTTCAGTAGGGTACAGCCTCGGACTGTGGTTCTCAACCATCGACGTTTCGCGGACCCCTTGTGGATCGGCGGAGATGATGGAGGACCCCGTTCGTGGTGAGAGGAGAGGAAAGGTTTAGGTTAAGTTATAATAATGATTTAATAAATGGATATAACTAAGGACTTGTGTGAAGTAGACCTCTCTTATTGAAATACACATAAAAAAACTTGCCCGAAAACTAAAACATTTCTTTTCGACCTGAAAAAAAAAAAAGAAGACATAACTTTTATTGTCGGGCTTGACTGATGAGGCAGGGCTTTGCGGACCCCTAGAATGACTTCGCGGACCCCATTTGAGAACCACTGGCCTAGGAGACCATATAATTCGAAACAAAATGCAAGACATCCATCGACCAACGCTTGTTATCCTGTCCATCCGACAAACCTTTGCGTTTTGTGACGTCACGCAGCAGCTACGGATGTCAGCCATTGACACTGGCGAAATTCGGCGTGCAGTTTCGTACATACGCTCATGAAAGGTTTAATTAATAACGGGAGATCATATATCAAAATAAAAATGACGTTTGTTTACATGAAGGCTCCCTCGACGTAACGAGCGCAAAAACTTAAGTACTTCCGGTTTCGACCGGACAATCCCTTTAACAATAATAAATTTGGCAAAAAGGCCTCCCCATTTTTTTAGCATATGAAAAACTCTGACGTCGTTATCAAAATAGACATAAACACTGGTTTAATATAAAGTCATATGCGTCACGCGTCACTCACACACTTGTTTCGTCACTCGGATTCTGTTTTTCGGGGATTTTGTAGTGAGCAAAGCGTTTCTTAATTTATATGCTTTGTGAACATATCCTAAACTCATCCCCAGTGGCGATATTTTATAAAATTTGAATTGATTCTGTTATTCGTGTGCTTAGAATAAATGTTAAAGCAATTAATAATCTAAGTGCCCAAGAATTCATTAAACGGCCCGCAGGACGCAGGTCATTATTTTACATGGATTATCTGAGTGAAAAATAGCAGCAAGAACACAAAAATATCCGCGCAGACCTTTCCAACAAATACTACATTCTGACACCTCTAAGGTGTATGAAAAGCCCTGTCTTTAAAGAGACACTGAACTATGCAAAATATTTTGAAGTGTCTGGATCGTACACGTATGTCATAAAATAAAGTTTCCGCAAACCATTCCTTTACATTATTAATTACGCTGTGAGACACATCTTGAATTTAGAAGAGAAACCAAAATGAACACTATTATAGAAAAATTGAACCAAAAATAGAAGTTAGTTTTAATTTTGTTCCTGAGTTAAAACGAGCCTCCTGGCGTAAGTGCTACGCTAAAAACCGTTTTTGTTTTCGGGATAAAGAGGTGACCCACGGGCCTAACACCCAAACTTCCTCATATGAGCGGGGATAATTTGTGTCACTCAGTGAAGCCAGCACACTAGACAGGGCTCAGCAACTGCTAGACCAGCACGCATCTCCGACCCTCACTATAACCGCCATTTCGGAGAACGAGTGGCGCCACCTATATACAGTGGGAGTCGCGGATAGGGAAGATCTCGACATCTATTGTCCTTATAGTGACCTCTCCCGATACCTGCGCTCCTCCCATACTCCTCCCATTGAACTGACGTCAGACCTAGCAACCGCCTAGCAACGGAAAACGCCGGGAAAACGTCGCGGGCCTGACCACCAATACCGATCCCAGGCCAACGCGCGCGATTCAGGACCGCTTAATATCCTTCATACAGACCCTTATTTTTAGCTTCTCTGGTCAGAAAAAGGTCGGTTGTTGTGTGGTTGGATGTTTCATTCACAGCCGTCATGGTTTTCGTTTTATATTTTATGATTATAAAAGAAAAAAAAAATGAAAACGTCGCAGCATTTTGTTAAATAAAATCAAGCGCAACGATTGTGGACGTCCACGGAAGGCTCCCGGTTTTGTGAAGTAAGAATGTTTTTTTTTCATCTTGAAACTTTTTGTAAAATAAAGTTGTCGTCACAGCAGCGACGAAAACTAGCGAAGTAGTTGCCGCAGAAAGCTCGCATATTATTTGTAATGTGAAAAATTGCAGCACGAGGCGGGGACGCTCCATCTGTGAAGCGTTTTTCCCTGCCTTCCCAAACCGCGAAATGAAGGAATTTATTATTTGGTGCCTTCTAATAAATGTTATTTTACGTAAGAAAAGGCTGACATTGTTGTGTTTCTATCTTCCGTTTATTTTTATATAATGACAAGACGATAAATGCTGGGATCTGAGAGCCCTTAGGAACGGTCAATCAATTGAGTTGAATCGATGAAAACGAGCAAGCCTAACGTGCGCGAAGAACTGCCTGGTATTTCGTGACCTTCCGTTATGAAATATAAGGCTCTAACGTTACGACAAAGGTTAGTGCCGGAGCCGTTTTAAATGCCAGCAAATTCGCAAAACCTTTATTTATTTTATTCATTTATTTGTAACCTTTTGGCTTCCTAGATGTTCGGAAAACAAGGTTGCTGTTTCGTTGCTGAGGAGTTCGGGGGAGGCACGCGGTAAGCACGCCTCCCCTGAAATAAATTATGTATTAGAAATACATTATGTATTTATATTTCTGTATCGCGATACAAATTGGAAACTGTACTTTGTATTCCTGTATCGAAATACATTTGCGTGCGTACTCCTGGTGTTGCGACGCTATTATGGCCGACGTATTTCGTTACAATTTTAAGATAATTGTTGACCGCCCCACAGAGGGTCAAAACCAAGTTTTTTTTTCCCGAGACGTTCAGTGTCTTTAGTCGTACATTACTCACTTTATTTTACAAAAGTAAACAAATGTTTTCTGGATCTTCAAGTGGTCAAACATTCATGTAGGTTCCAAAAGTTGAAGGATTAGTCGACGTGCCCAAACTAACAGATAAAAGGATACGGGTTCCTAGAACTTCATTCCACGGTGACGTTGTAAGGTCCCTGCTGAAAGAGGCGCCCAGATCGGACATCATCATAGTGACTTCTCGAGGTTATTTGGCCGGACACGAAACGGATCTAGAGGTTTCTGAGATTTTGCCTCAGAAAGGTAAGAAATGTCTAAATAAAACCGCGCTCCAGCCATGGTAAAGAAAATTGCTTGCTTTGCTCATTACTTTACAATATGTAGCGTATCCGTGACTATGCGGTTCCCGCGCCATCGGAAGTGATAACCACCCTCGCCATCAGAGGTGATAACCGCTCGCCCGCAGTGCCGGCGCACTTCACTTGCTTCTAGTCGTTTCTTCAGCATGGATCGGCAGCTAAGCAGCTGCGCGGTCACCAGCAAGCAATAAAGCGTTTACGTAAGGTGTACGCGCCTCATCTCGTTACGTTCGTCAGACGCGACACAATATGTAAGATGTTAATGCTCCGGTAAATTTCACTGGAGGCAAAAAACGTCAACGTCGAAATACAGGCTCCATCTTGCAGTGAGTACTCGTTTGATGGTTTAAAAATAATATCTCGTATTCTAGATCATAGTCCTTTTTTGTTAATCGTATTCACTATCACTAAGGGCCCAAACATTTGCAATGATATTTTTTTTATAAGAATGTGTTTCAGTCTCGGTATTTCTGCCCCACCAAAATGTATTCCTGTATTTGTATTCCCAAATACTTTTCTATTCTTCAGATATATGTTTGCTACGTATCGCGATACGTTTTTATCAATGTACTTTAGTACCAGTATTTTAGCTGTTTTTGACTATGCATCCCAGTATTTGTATTACCAAATTAATTTACAGAGTATTTCTGCCCAACCCTGCTATATAGGAACGCTAGGGTACGCGCTTTGGACGCCCTCGGAAGTTTCTGCCGTGGGCTTTGGAGACCTGTGGACGCACGCGGGTTGCGCTTCCGTTCTTCGACCTGCCACGCCTGCCACGCCAATCTTGACGCGCAGTCTTTTTACCATGTCACCGGGCCGTATGCGCCCGCTGTCGTCGCCCCTGAACGCACAACACACGCCTCAGCGTAAGGCCCAAGAGGACAGACGTCGCCGTTTGCACGAAACCCTCCGACCATAGGGAGCAGAGATTGCCCCCCCCCCCCCCCCCTCCCCCGAAGACAACAGTACGCGGACCGTGACCGGCGAGCGAGGGAACTGGCTGGAACCGAAACCGCCGACGTTAACGTTAGAGGCGGACACAACCAGTGGCTGCTGGAGTACATGCGGAATCAGGACGGACTGACGCTCTGCACGGCACTAACGAAGCCACGGTGCGCAACGGCACCACTATAGATTTTATCTTCAGTCGCCATGCATAGAACATGCAAATGGCGGCATATGTGGCGTGCTTCAATGTTGCACAGGTCGCTCATGTGCATTATCTATGAGCCGCAAGATTAAACGCACGTTACCGGTGAATAAATACTCGAAACAAAATGTCCTTGTCATCTTACGTGTATCGCGCGCACGTACTTCATGCACACCCTAAGAAAACTGATTTGCTTGCACCAGGGAGAAAAGGAGTTTCGGGAATTTTCACCCCGCGGAAAAACGCTGATCAGAAGCTGCATTTACCAGGCTTTGTTACATACAACCGCTGCGCCAAATTTTAACGGATTTCTTCAAGAGCCAAAGTAGCCTCAGCAGAGATTTCTGTTTTCTTCTATTGGACAAGGTAAAGCGATTCCTTGATTTTTTAACTGTAACATTCCTCCACTTGCTCGCACCTGTGCTGTATATTGCAACGCGATACGTTGAAAAACCTATTTTTGCGAGCCATCTAAAATGCCTTAAAAGCGTTAGTTTACGTGCTGTACGTTGAAGTCCGGCGCAGTTACCACAACAACACCGTGCGTTGTTTCATGAATAAGAAGGGTAGCCTTGTGCTGACGGTTCTGGTAGAGTCTGTCCCGGATGAATCCACTGTCAACCTGAAAAAACAATTTTGTTTGACCGTCCTGAATACGCAATTGTGTTCTGCACCACTACGCACTCCATATTTTGGTGCAGAAAGATCGAAGTGAAAGACAATAAACTTAAACGGCTTACAGCCTTTCTTATTCTTTGGCTACCGTCCATCACGTCCACTATGACTTCGTCTCCGAAAATTGAGCTCTTCTCCAAAGGTAAGGTATGCGTCGAAGATATCTGTATCAATTTTTCTTCGATTCCGAGCCCTCTGGCTTCTAAGAGCTGAGGGTACACAATTTGTTCTCTAGCCCACACTGCAGGTACAAAACAAAGGAAATAGAACACTTATATCTTGATTGTAGTTAGACACCAATGAGAAATAGCGCATTGATAATATTCAGATTTCGTCTTCACTTTTTGAACTATTTTTAACATCTTCAGATGTTCAACTAATAGACTAAAACATAATTATCGAATAGATGCCATGTTCCATTTTGAGAGATTGAGGTTCTCATGATCATTATTAAGATAGGTGAAAAACACAACAAAGGACATAGACACCACCGTCTTATAATGAGCATAGCATAAGCTGTCATTTACTTTCACAACCATCCTATTTGTAAATAAGAAAATAAATAAAGAAATAAATAAGTAAATAAATAAATAAGTTAACAACAACTGTATTCAGTGTTCGTTATGAGTCGAGGGTGCGTTAGTTCTTTATTACCTTTGTCTCAAGGCTTTTAATTATGATTGTGCACCAACTGACCTGCGTTTTGACCCTTATTTTGGCAAGTGAGTTTTTGCTTGCTCACGTCTATCATGTTAGGTTTTCAGGCATTTCAAACTTAAATATTTAATTTTCAGGCATCCCAAACATAGCGCTTGTTGTCGTTCAAAGTTCTCCCACGTCTCGACTCAAAACAAGCAACGTTTTGACTGTCCAGATGGACTGTCAAAACGTCGCCGAGCGTTTGTGACATTGTAATCCTACTGGTATCTTGGTATCTTCTACTGTTGATGTTTAGTGTTAGAGAAGATTCCAACGTTGGTGCAATATAGCCGCGTAACGCACGGGCAGACAGAGCAGTTTTGTACCTAAGTAAAAACTTAACTTAATAATTCGTTCCTTTTCGGAAACTTATAATTATTTAGAGTAAGTAGTAATTGAATTACAGCGAATGTTACCGCATGAAAAGTAATTAAAGTGTTAAAAAGTGTCAATACAATTTAATTAATTACTCGTTCAGTTCCTTCTAACTTGTTACGTACAATCCTTGCATTTGGCATACTGCTGAAAGCTATGAAGGCGCTGGCTCTACAAATCAGGATCTTTTAGGGTGGTGTAAACATTTTTCCAGTTACCACCCAGCTTCGAAGTCCACAGAGTTGAATTAAGTGTTTTAAGAACATGTTTTTGATTTTCTTAAGTGCTGGTTTTATGGGTAATTTATTTATCCTAATTTTTAGACAGACGTTCAGAGGTACCTGGTGCCAGGTAGGGAGTTATACAACGAACAATTTAACCAGCATGTGAAGATGTTAAATATATAAAAGTGTTTTGTGAAACGAGAGCTAGCATAAAGATGCTATATATAGGCTGACTTGCGCTAAACGATGATTGATATCAAGCAACGTGTTTATAAAAGCACGTCGTTTATCTAGCAGTGGCAGGTAAATGATAACAGGGACTTTGACCAATAATAAAGAGGGTGATGATAAGCGCTAGGAATCTAGCAGATAACGTTGTCATGCCGCATTTTGCTAACACAAGGTGCTTTTTATAACGCAAGTAGTCAAAACGCGTTACGTGGTCACGTGTTAAAAACAAAATATCGCAGTAGTTGCCTGGTTACCAAAAAAAGTACAAAATGTAATGTAACAGATTGTCTATGGAAATTCGTTAATTAGAAGTCTGAGGCTAACGCAAAAACAATCAGGTATTTGTAAAGCCAACGGAATGGTAATAGGCAGTAGAACCCTTCCGTTAACTTACCGCACCATGTCCATTTCACCACCAAACAGATAAGAAGAGCTAGGCTTCTCATCGATCTTGTGGATATCGCTCCTATTGAAAGAGCTCAACTATGAAAGACCCAACAGATCGCGCAGTAAAAGGCCAATATGTGGATGCCGTGCAATGCGATTGGTAAGGTCACATAACATGCGTTTTCCTACACAATGGACCTTTTTCACATACCGACGGCACCAGGCGGTGGCTGCACGAACTAAAAATCGAGGAAGGGACCTTCCTGCGCTACCAATCGATAATGGAAGCTACGCTACCAGTTTCTTCGTTCTCTGAGCAGCGTGGCGTGCCCAACGCGACTTCCGAGTGGGGCATCCGTGGCGTCCACTTAAACGTCGTGTTATTCTTTCCGTCCGCTTTCTTTTTTGCGTAACACAATTATATGTATGCTGCAATTACGTTTTCTACTCGCTGATCCACAGCCTCCTTCCGAATTTCCTCGATTGTTCGTGCAGACTTCCACCGCTTGGCATCGGGCGCTCGCGCGTGCGCAGAACGCTTCTCGGAAAAGGTCCATTGAGTTTATTGCAGCATGGCCGTCCAAACACACTGCAGCTTATAGGCCACCTGGATATTCAAATCGTTCGACCATGCAGATTGCCCGCATGCTAAATCATCTCTGGTCACTTACACCGCGAGGTGGCCAAATGCAATTGGCCAAGCAAGCGTCCTTCCACCGCTGACAAAAGACCGGCGCAGCGAATCCGCATGGGCTTTTTTGGGTCACGGCGAGTGATGTTAAATGTCAATACACGACGACGTGTCGTTCAACCACTGCGTTGTGCCCTTCTCCGAGGCCGGTAGTAGAAAGGGACGTCTTACAAACTATAATCCGTTTCGGGAGCCCAGCAGAGCGGTCGGGAAGGCACGCTACGATCTATATAGTTGCTTCAAAACGTATTTTTCTTCTAAGAAACTTCGTACAACTTAAGCGTTGCGCAGAAATGTCGCTCTCCGTAATCGTATCTGTAAATGTACGAAATTAACCGGTAACCGATATTTGATATCGGTTTGTCAAACATATTACCAAAAACAGATTGAAGTCTAGAAGTAGGATTTTCAACGGCCATGGACGCATTTTGAACATGACATCGGCGAGTGAAACTTGCCGTTATAAATTCAAATAAAATGTAGATTTTAACTGCCAGATTGTTTGACAATTTAGTTTTTGTGGACATGCAATTGACACAGTAGGTCCTTGTTTGCTGATTGTATCCCATACCTGTTTAGTTTACATTCTTTTTCAGGGTATGAACTTGCAAGTTGTAGCTCTGAGATGTTAAGCCAACCTTGTTCTCTCAACTGCCAACGTTCTTGACGCGAAGTGTGAAGAACCGAGGTAAACTTACGTTCTCGCAGTTCTTGCGAACATCAAAATCTGGCGTTCGATGACGGAAATTTACACCTTGGAATATAATTCAAAAACCGCCAAAATCACCGGTATAATGATATTAAAATATGAGCTCGTTCTTGACAATATAGTATCAGATCTTTTCCTTTTTTATTGTTGAAAACCGTTGCGAGTCCTTACAAAGTTGTCCGCTCGCCATGACTGCTCATTTCCATCTTTCCTCCTTCCCTTCAGCGTTCGAACTGCAAAAGTGGAAAGAATGGAGGGCGTTGTGACAGACGCTGGTCCTTCTTTCGTAGCCAGCAACAAATTATGACGCAAGTATTGCGCACTTTCGCTGGTAAAAGTGGCCAAGTACGTTTCGCTTGTTCCGCTTTTCTTATACTGCAACGTGCTATATTTGGCGTGACAAGGATAACTTGACAAAATAGGAGTACCGACACGTTACAAACAACAGAAGCAACCAGTGTTGGCGGCAACAGGTTACAAGTAACGGCGTTACCACTTTTTCCCGCAATGAAGTAACGTACTCGGTTCTTTCATTACGTATGCCGAGTAATGGGGAACGCAGTTATGATACACGTTACATCTTGTTCGCAAGACTTCAAGATTTATTTAATTTGTTTCGCGCGCCAAGACATATAAATACTTGCCCTCATCTTACATACCATCAAATGTGTTCCTATCTTAGTGGAGCCAAGAGGAACAAAAGCTGGCTGAAACCGTACAAATGGTAAGCTTATGAAATTGAAGTTTTCGAATGGAGATAATTTTTTTAATATTGCGCTTACGCATATCTGTGTCGTAAAAACAGTAGAAGGGTTTATTTATAAAAAAAGTGAAGCAAACGTAATGTGCTGTGCTTTTTATCGTTACTGGCAATGGTAACGCGTTTCTTTTAATTTGAAGTAACGTAGGTCTGTAACCCGTTCCCTTTCTTCGCCACCAACGAGTAACATATTTTGCTAATTTTTGTCTGGTAACGCTTACACCACAGCACGTACTGCGCTTGGTTCGTTTGTTTGCTTCTTCTACATGTACGTTCTTTCTTGGCACTGCATTCATTTCCAGTCAAGCTAATGAGTAGTTAAAAGAAATGAACTCCAACCAAAGACCTCAAGAGGACATTCTAACGTTTCGAAACGCATTCCGTTCCTTTATCAGAGGTGACCTAATTACACAGGGATGCAGCAGCTTTCTTCTTTTCTACAGCCTGGCAAGAATAGTTGCCAAATTAACACTCCGGGAAACGAAAAAAAAATTATCTTGATGGGCAAAAAGGAGAAAAAAGCTGCCGAGTCCCCATGCTAGTAGTCACCCCTGATAAAGAAACGGAATGCGTTTAGAAACGTTCGGCTGTACTTTTTGAGGGCTTTGGTAGGAGTTCATTCTTTCAACTATATAGCTTTACCCAACCAGACAAATCTTTGCCAAATATGTTTACGTTCCAGGCTTACGTAATGACTTTGGACAGAAGGGTGCAGCTGGCGAAACGGTATGTCAGCGTCACTCGGAGAACTCTACCTACGAGACTCACATCGAGTTTACGAGGGCCTGCAGCGCCCCCGTAAGCCTCCGTCGCAAGTGCCTCGTCCAAATCGCAAGGACACACGGTCCCAGCGCATGCGGAGCACGGTTTGGTAAGTGCCCGCATTCCCGAGTGACAAACCACCCTCAGGCAGAAGGGAACTCGACTTGTACTTCGCACGTCGGCAGCTCGAACACCAAGTCCCTAACGTGTTCCCGTCTTTGAAGTCTTTCGCCGCAAGCGTCGCCTCCACTAAAGTGGACAAATGACGGGCATCTCAGGAAGGGAAGCTTTTGAGGCTGCGAGAAAGAGGAGCACGGCGAGACACAGACACTACCAGTTTCGTCCAGAACCTCTCCTCAAAGCAGCTATCTCCGTGCAAAAATTAAAATATTGTAAAAAAAAAAAAACTGATTTAACATGATTATTTAGCACACACCTCTGCCAAGAATGGTCGCGGTTGTGGAAGTCGGCATCGCCCGTCTCGATCCAAGCGTACGGCATCCTTTTCAAACCTCCCACGACGTCAGCGACATAATCTATCAACAGAGGAGACTACACTCTAAGAAAAAAAAAGGAGGAGAAAGGTAGCAACGGCGACTGTTCCTCCTTGTTGTGGTCAAGTTGCCCAGAGAAGGGAGGAACGGAAGTTTGGATGAAAGAAGGAGGTCAGTTCCTCCCTGTTCAGGTGACGCATGGGTAGAACATCGCAGTGCTGACCAAGTGGTCGAAGGTTCGATCCCTGGAAGGAGGCAGGGGGTGTTTTTTTTTCGTTAAGATTTTTTATATTTTTTGTTTACCAAAACAGGCATAAACAAACCTAGACCGATGGAAGGAAAATTAAAGTCCTTATTATCCACCGACGCCAAGGAAAACTATACAAATATCATTGCTACAAGCTTCATCAGCGCGCTGTTTGATAAACAAGATTTGGGCACCCAGGTTGGATCTAAGCCGTTTACGCAGGGGCCAAGACGACGAGGTCGGTCCTTCAGTCGTTTCTTTTGAAGCGGCATTTTTGACATTCACAAAGAAAGAAGTTTAAACAGATCCGTCATAAACCGCTAAGCTTCGAAACGATGCCGTCACTGCTACGTACACTGGGCGGCTGCGATCAGCTGCGATAGCGGCGGGCTTCGGGCCTCGGCCTCTTCGGCCACATTTCTTAACTCGGCTGCCTCGGCCGCCTCGACTGCCGGGCCCTGACCCTGCACTCTAAGAAAAAATGGAGGTAAAAGGTAGCAACCACTGTGGTAGCAACGGCGCGTCTTCGTCCCTTCTACTGACGCGCCCAAAAGCGGTCTTGAGGAGAAGGGAGGCATCTTCTTTCGGTTTCGTTTTTCGACCACGTCGCGCACGTTGTTAAGATAAATGTTGTTGAGTTGATTGAGCTTCAGCGGCAGCGAAGGCCGCGGTTAATTCCGTCTTCTAGTCCAAACGTGCAGAACATTTCGATTCCATTGATGTTTTTACCACTGATTTTATCAAACGAACAAATGAAGCCGCTAGAAACAGCGAAGTTCCGGAGCAGTGCCAGCAGCGCTACGTACACTGGGTAAGATCGCCGTCACCGAATTGCGGGATTGCGAGACGTACGCGGCTTCTAGGCACTATAGCGGAATTACAGTAGCGGAACCACGGGACACTGTATCGACGTTTTCGACGTTATGGAAATCGCATGAACTGCGTCCAAGGCCAGGCAGGTTTTCCTGCCAGCTGCCTGGGTGCCTTCCGTGCTGAGTTCGGTTCTGTTTTCCCGTGCCGAGTGCCAACCGGCGTTCAACGTGGTTCTGTATTTCTGCGTGTCAGCAACATAGCAGCAACATCGTGTTGGCAGTGTTGTGCGTAGTGAACAGAAGACTGGAATTATCGCCGATGTGACCGTGTGTTCACGTATCAGTGGTGTAACAACAAGATGAGATGACGTAAACTGTGGGGCATTGATGCCGCTGGTCGGGCCGTGATCGGAGGGGGCGGAGTGTCGCAGGTTGACATTCCCTTTACAATAAAGAGTTTAAGACCTCTTGAGAAATTAGGTGCAGTCGATCGACGTGCGGATAATCATGTTGGAACGTTGGTCTCAACGGTAAGCTCCTATCGTACAGTGGCCAATGTGACTGTCGGTCCCCGAGAACGATTGCGCTCTGGTGAAAATACTGAACAGTACGAAATAATGACGGAAAGTACTATATTTACAATACAATTTTAACATAAAAGAAAAGGTAAAACCTAAAAAAAAAGCTATCCTTTATTTTGCTGTTTAAATATACTACGGTTCCTGGAGAAACTGCCCTCCAAGTGGCGCGCTGGGATGAGCGCTAGACGTTTTCAAGCTTGCCACGGGGTAGCTCCGTACACTTAACACCTGCCGCAGGTCGCGGCTTTGACTGCATTCAAGTTGATCGAAAAGCGATCTCTCTGCCCGTGAAGCATCACTTCCAGCTGAGTGAATATCCGCTCTACACAGATTAATTCAAGACGGCGATTGCAGCCGTGCGCGAACAGCACAAATAGAAAAACAAACACTACAATAGAAATACTGGCTAGGAAGTGCCGTGCGGGAAACAAACCCAGGCATGGAACCGCATTGGAGCGGCTTGATTTATTGGGTTTCAAATAATTACGGCATGATCGAGCGTTTTCTTTTTGATAAGAGATTCATCCCTTGAGCCATTAAATATACTCTCAGATGTACGACATTGCTGGAACAAAATCAACATGCTGGGAATATTTTTTAATGCTTAGGGGGTCACCGAAAAAATTCCGTACGTTCAAAACGACCAGTATAAAGACGGAAACGCAGAGCTCGGGAGTGGTGATCGGGTTAGTGTGTTGTTGTATTGATGTTTGTATGTATGCATGTATGTGTATGCGCTCTATGTATGTTCAGCTGATGTTTGTACCGTAGGAACACGTAATGTGTCTACCTGCGTGAAATAGAGGGTCCCGCAGCGCAATGGTGGCGTCAGAAAATAAAATAATTTTGTAGAACATGAATTAGGCGGTAACTAGCGCCACCCAGCCTAGCTACTTGCGATCACATCTGCTTTACCCTGCCATCTGGTGGCAAGTGATTTAACCTCCTTTTACGCTACGCGGCTACGCCGTAATGTTCGTGTTACCGTGCTGAAACGAGCCAAGAGGCTGCTTCGGATTTGCTTTTTTTGAGAGGGGTTTTGGTTTTGCGGGCGAATGGTTTACCACTCCTTCGTGATGTGCGGTTGACGCAACGGTTGACGAAGGAATTGTGGCTCGAGGAATAGCAAAGGTAAGACGAAGTGCGCGAACTGGGTGCCGGTTGTCTCCGTTTAACATCGCAGTGCTGACGATGGGACGACTGAGTGACTGCATGCTTTCGAAGCGTAAGTTTCTTTGCCTGCAGGGGAAGCCGGCTTCGGAAATAAATACAGTTCGCGGAAAGCTCGTGTTACGTTTTTATTTGCTGCTCCTCTCGCTCCGTACAATGGACTTCGTGTTCTCGTTAAGCCTTATTGAGCTCGATTTGCTCGATTCGTGGCCGCCATATTGAGATGCAGGCGACGGAGGAACTTTTGCTCCCCTGCTTTAGGGACGAAAGTTTCTCCCTTTCCGTAGGAACATATGTGTCAATAGCGTTCCTCCCTTCAGGAAGGACTATACTGACCCTTTTTTCTAAGAGTGTACAACGTTTCGCAGACTCCGGGAGGATAGAGCGATCGTTATTCTACCGGCGCACAAAGGGAAATTGACCGTCGTCCTAAACAGGAGGTGCACGAGCGCAACGTACGGCGCTTTCTCTACAGTCTCGCTTATGGAAAACTCGGGAAAGACCCTACGGCACAAGTTGAGAGGAACTTGAACAAGATGCTGGCAGAGAATTTCAATGCACACACGGAATCAAAAAGCCTTGACCGGCAGCTTATCTGCAGAAATGGCTCTGCTTCAAGCATCTGCGGGCTTCTACGAGGCTAAACTCCTCCTAAGACCTATCGTAGACTTCACGACCTCGTCACTTCCGGACCATTCGAGCCACTTTCACTGTACACTCGCGCCACTCGTTGGAAACAAGTCGGCGCATATACAAAACGCCAGCCACTTTGTAGAGCGCGCCTCGCCAGTAACGCTCGGCGAGGGTAAAAGCATTCTGTCTTCTGACGTGGTGTCACTTTTCACGAGCGTCCCGGTTCCTTCGGCAATCCCCGCAGCCAAAGAAGCGCTTGAGAAAGACGAAAACCTGAGCTCTAGGACCAACCTCACTCTAGACAAGGAATGCCGCCTCCGAGTTTTGCCTCAGCTGCACACACTTAGCTTCAAAAGTGAGCTTTTAAAGCAGGTCAGCGGAACGGCGATGGGTGCTTCTATATTGATCACCGATGCAAACACAGCAATGAAAAAAATAGAACAGCGAGCGCTACGGTCTTTTACCAGCAGACCCACAGTTTTCGTGTGCTTTTTAAAAAAATAGCTGATGTCACTGATTTCCTTGTTTATTTCAACTCCATCGAGCCGACCAAAAAGGTCATTGTAGAGCACGAGAGAGACAACACCTTGCCGTTACTTGACGTGCTCGCGGTAAGGCAAGGGGAAGGACTAAAGTTCACCGTGTACCGAAAACCTACGCACACCGGGCGCTACCTTCACTTCGTCTCGAACCACCCAACGAGTCACAAGGCGTCGGTGGTTTCAACACTGGTATCCAGTGCAAGAACTACCTGCACATCAGAGACCGAACGATAAAAGGAGAAACAGACTATTGTGGCCGACTTTAAAATAAAAACGGCTATACTGGCAGTTTCGTTGAGCACGTCGCCCGTCATCAAGGTCGCGCCCACCAAAACGAGAAATCAGGCGTGGACTTGGACCGTCGCGCGTATCAGCGTCCTCTACGTAGAGGGGACAAGCGAAGCGCTGGCGCGAGTGCCGATGAAGGAGGGTTTTCAAGTATTTGCTACGTTCGGTGGTGACAACGACACGGCAGTTCGGGGTTTTTCTGGAAGTGTTTATTGTCCGGCAGCCAGTCGCAGGGAGCCGCTTTCCTGTCGGTTCAGCCAATTACATCTGCTCCAGACGGGCTCTAACGCCCCCTCACGAGGCGGAATTCAACCCGCGTGTATCTTATATTGCAACAGCGCGCCATCTGAAAAGCCAGACAACATAGCCCACAAGCCAGTGTCCACACTAGGCCGATTCATGCCCGACCAAAGGACCTGATTTCAAACGAAAAAGTTTTGGCGTGGCCTACCAAATTTAATGTGCGAGTGCCTTACCACCTCCATCGGCAAAACGAACATCTTTCCAGAGCTGCTTCGTCAGCGTAAGAACGAAGTGCGCAAATTTGATCGTGAATGCAGCGCCGTCGCCAAACAATGCAAGGGCCTCGACCATCGAACCGACTTCACGAGCACGCGCGTGCTTGACGTGGAGCCCCATATTCGGAAGAGGCTTTTTCTTGAGTCACAGCACATTCAACGGTACACCGGGGAACATTAACAGGTGCCAGGTACCTTGCCGATTCTGTGCGCCGAGGGCGTACGTCACCTGGCAAGAAAAGCTACCAAGTGAACACACCCCGAAAAGAGGAAGAAAGATACCTTTGATGCGGTAGAAGAAGAAGGAAGCTGCTGCGTCCCCGCGCTATTAGTCACCCCTGATGTAGAAACGGAATGTGTTTCCAAACGTTGGGCTGTACATTCTGATGGCTTTGCTCGGAGTTTATTCATTTAAACTGTATGGTTTTAACCAACCAGATAAATCTGTGTCAAATATGTTTGCGTTGCAAGCTGCTGAGTGGAGCTTGTCCTGAACGGATATGGCGTACAGCGCGTGTCGTAACAGGCGCGGAGGAATGTGACACTCGACTCCGATTTAGCGTAACCTGGCAAGCGCCAGAAGCCAAGGGCCCGGCAATTAGGATGAGCAGATCGTGGCAGGCAGCAACACGCAGTACGAGGCCTCATATAGGAGGTTGCTATTAGCTGCTCCACTTCGATGCTCGAGCTGGCTCACACATATACGGAAACGTGCTCCATAGATTGAGGCACTTTGCCAGCCTAAAGACAGGTGCCGCATGCACCTTGAACTCGCCGCCAGCTAGGCCTTGGTCGGACCTCCATACACCGACACACTGTGCTTACAAACAAGCCCGCCATTGTCTTAGAGGGACCCTAAAATCTGGCACGGCGAAACCAGGGGACCGGGACGTCGCCGCCTGCTGCCATTGGTGAGCCGCGCGGACCTGGCCAATCGCAGCAAGCAGCGATGTCTCGGTTCCCTTGGTCTCGCCGTTCGAGATTAGGGCCTGCTTCTGCGCATGCGCAGTGCCGAGAGCAGCGCCACCGCACTTGTGTGACGTCGGCGAGCTGAGTCGGTCTATAGCATGGAGGTAGGAAGCCTCTGGAGGAGACAGGGCGCTGTGGAGGGTCACGCCCCCAACGAGCCAAAACCAGGAGACGCGACTGGACGACAAGGAAAGCTGACTCGGTGCCAACAGCTGCTCTGGTCACCCTTTGGTCATTCTCCGAAGGGTGACCAAAACGTCACTGGACGTTTAAGAAACCCGGGCCGTGACGAGTGGCAAGCCTATCGTCATTGTCCCACAACCAATGAGAGGGAAAATGAATGAAAAAAGCATCTCAAAGAACATGAAGATATTGTAATAAAGATGGGGAAACTAGATTTAGCTATTACGAAACACAGGGCACTCTGGGGCTATAATAGGTATGAAGTCGTTAGGAGTGTGTGGAAGGAAGTCATGGTGCCGGGACTGTCATTTCGGATTGCGGTATTCTGTATGAGGCCAGAAATCAAGGCAGGTTTAGAGATATAACAAAGGAGTGTGGGTAGGTTGGCATTGGGGGCACATGGGAATACACCAAACAAGGGAGTACAGGGGGATATGAGTTGGACATCTTTCGAGAGTAGAGAAGCGATCAGTAAAGTAAAACTTGAACAAAAACTGGCTGAAATTCAGGATACACGGTGGGCAGCGAAAGTGTACTACAAATATCTATATATGAAAAGCGTAAACAATAAGTGGACAAGCCGAACCCGCAAGCTGAGATTTAAATACATTCAACCAGATGGGGCCGATCAGAGCATATCAGCAGAGAAGGAAGTAAAGGAAACCGAGGGGAAATTGTGGGAAGAGAGGATGCAGAGGAAATCAGCTTTAACAATATAAAGGGCACAAAAACAAGAAATAAAGAAAGAGCAGTTGTATGATAATTTATTGGGGAGCTCATTGCTGTTTCAAACTAGAACAGGGGTGCTAAGAACAAAAATATATAGGACTAAATACCAAGAAATATACACTAAATGCGACATATGCAGCCGCGAAGGGAAACTATAGAACATGTACTTTTAAGGTGCATGGGGCTTCGTCCCACCCTGTTGGGGTGGGACGAAGCCACCTAGAGGGGGGGGATTACTACGGATTTGGAAGGGGCACTGGAATTTGCAGACATAGATGGACGAATGGATAGGGAAAGAGGTACGGTAAAAAACAGGCGATTGTAAGATTGGTGGAAGAGATATAGGGAGGGGTAAAACTACAGATAAAAATACGCAATGGAAAAACTTTAAAAGGGGGGGGAGGGTTGTGTTAGAACACATTTTATACAAATTTTAAAATAGAAGGGATGACGAAATGTTAGGGTAGGTGGCACAAGTTGCCGCCCGTTAAAAAGGGTATAGCCATTACCATCCATCCATCCATTCAGGGCGGCATCGGTGGCTAAGATCTCCCAACAACCAATCACGACGGAGCAAAAAAGTGCGATCATCAGAGAGGCCCGGCTTTCGTTTCTGAAGCCGCTAGGGACGCACAGTCGGAGAAATGGAAGTCGGCTTCGACGACTTCGCGGCTCAATCGTAAGCAATTGAAAATGAAGCCCGATATGTGAATTCACGCAAAAATAGTCGCCGTCGACGCCATTTTAATGTCAGGCTAACAAAGAGCTAGAACAAAATTAGGCGGAGTGGCAGGAACGACTGGACACTGCCGTGGGATTGTTTTGGTTAATTTTAGTAGAACAATAATTTTAGAGGGAGGAACGTTGCCGGCTCACGTTGTTGGTGGTGGCATGAACACCAAGCTTGAAGTTTTGCTTGGTCAATAATTGCTTACATTCTTTTATACTACGTAACTTTTTTTTCCTTTCTCTTTGCGACAGAAAGTTAAAGCTATGCTACTTCTAGACTAATTATAGCAGGAAAAAACAGAGAAGAAAGAAACCTTAGAAACCACTCTGGTCACAGGATTGTTTACAAGAAGCGCAGTACCACCGAGATAATATTTTCCTTTGGAAGACGGGGCTTCTAGAACTTTGTATTTTGTGCAGCCCTTTGTTTTGTAAGAAAGACATCTCCAACATTCACCTAAAAGAAACCCATTTTAGAATTCTCGTAACTGCGAGTCGCCTCAATTTATCTCGAATTGCCGGATCATTGTATGTTACCATTATCATTTATTACGAATCAAGTCTCTAGCCCTAAACAAAAAGAAACAGGATTATATGTTAAAGAGGAACATAATTTTTTGGACACCGCAACACTTTAATATCTGATCATTTTAAGCTATATTTCGGAAATCGAAAAAAAAAAACACGGTTTGCCGGAGGGCTTAACCGGTAACCAAAATATAAAAACCGCAACCCCCAAAACCCAAAATGAAACCGATTTCATAAACAGAACGGTAACCGAAACCAAACCGCTTTTATTTTCGGTCTGAGTTTCTGTTAAAAAAGAAAAAACCTATGTTTATTTCGTAACCAAAATTTGTTTCAATATTTTATAAAAAAATGTTTCAGTACCCCACAAAAGAAAGAAAGTTTATGAAACCGACGTATAGAGTTTGAGACAAAAATAGAACAGTGGGGTTAGTAGATGAAACGAATCAGAGATGGCGCAAAACATATAGTTGCAAACACAACTTGCAGATGGCGCCACAACCTCGGACTTTAACGCTCTTTCGTCTCTTGTTGCCCCATCGTCGCCCATCGTGGAAAGTTCTCCCCGTCTTGGAAAAGTGTCCCAGTGAAACGATAGACAGACAATAAAGCAACAATTCAATTCAATTAACTTCAATTTAATTTACTCCCAGAGTGAGCAATGAGGGTGTGTGTTAGAAATAAAAAATCGAAATGGTAAAGCTTGAAAAAAAAAAAACTTCGTTCATTCGTATTTTTCCAGATTTTGGCAGAAAAGTAATAAAGACATTTCTACAGAAAATATTGAGTTTTAAATTAACGGAAAACGTAGAGAAAGAAACAAATCATGCAACACCTTTTTGTTTGCAATCTCAATGTGAACGCCTTGCTCGTTTCACGATTTTGGTATTTTTAAAAGGCCCGGGATGTGTGTCTTGCACTCTCCTAAATTGTTTTAGCAAGCCGGAGGAGAGAAAATTGTTTCGTTTTTTTCTGTTAGTGTGTGCTAGTGAGAGCTGGTGACTACTATCGGGAGGATTTATTCAACACCACAAAATGGCGTAAGTGGCTTTACCTCTGGTGAGTACGATACTTAAGAATTGGAACGAGACTACTTTGGAGCTTCACCGACCCCTCAAAGGTTTATGTGCTTTGCATAAATCATTACCCACCCGAAAAAAAAGACAGGTTAATACCAATTGAAAATTTTCCTTTGGATCCAATTAGGTTTTCAATTGTACCAGCTAGGTTTTGGGACTCGACCAATTAGTTCCAAGTGTAATATCAAATGGTTACAATTGGAATACCAACTGGTTCCAATTGGTTTCCTTGACAAACCCAATGGAACCTTATTAGAAAGCCAACTGGTTTGCAATATAAACCCAATTGGTTCCCATTACAAAGCCAGCTGATTCCTTTTATAAAACCGATTAGCTCCATTTGCCTATGGGTTCCCACCCCAAAGTCAATTTGTTCGATATATAGAGTCAACGACTCCTATTACAAAGCCATGCTAAACAACTAGAACACCTAAAACCCCAGGACCATTTGGTTTCTAAAAATTAACGGCTGCAGTAGTTCGAACAGTTGCCTACTTTTCGTTTCGTCTTGTTGTGTGTTTCTTTCGTTTTAAGTCAAAACTCGATAGAAAACAGATTTTTAACAAGTTACTATGCTAAATCTCAAGAAACTTCTCTTTGTGCCAGCCGGAGCCGAGCACATTAAAGAGGGTCTCTGCGTCAATCTCACAAATTCGATTAGGAGCTCCTGATGGTAAACCACTAGACAGTAATATCAATGGTAGGAGAGTTCCATCATTTATTGGTGGTGCTGATGCATCTTGGTGTCCTGGAATTAATGAGACTACAATAAATCACGAGCACAAAACAAGGCACATATAAACGCTATATTAAAACTTGAAAAAAAAAAGTTCCAACTTTTTAATTGTTTTCGGATGCTCTCGAGTCCGTAGCTGCGACAGCAGCTTCTGTCCTGAGTATAATTAAAACCACAGACAGCAAAGATAGGTAAAGACAGGTAGAATTGAAGTTGCGTCCCAAGTGTCGCATATGCACAACAACATTGTTTATAACGTACCTCTTCGCCTGCCTCCTCCTGAGGTCTGCGATATTTTCATTTTTGAGACCGGTGACATCCTTTCTAGCTACCTTCCCAGCAAGGTACTCTGGCATGCCCCCCTTTTGAAGACGTTCCCTGTAACAGTCTAGAGCAAGGCATAGCGCTCAAAGGCAGGCTTTATTGGCACTCAGATATATTGAATATAGCAACCCAAAATGGTAATGAGCTGATGCAATTAACAATAAACAAACACAGCAAAAAATAATAGTATATGGCTATGCCATCTAGCAGTACAATCCTTCTGATCGAGGTAAAACTGTTTGTGTTCGCATTCTCTCACTCAGGCTTCAAGATTTGACAGAAATGGGCTAATAATCTTCAAAGAAAAGAATACTGTTATCCTGCAATCATTGCCAATAACGGAAGCAGCTACTTACCTTCAATTACACAAAGCTTCACCGGAGAGATAGCCGGCTTTTTTGGCATGCCAGGGTATCTTGATTAACTGCAAAACATGCAAGCCAGTGCAATTAACACTATTGTCCTTTAATGGAGACAGG
>JAZHYW010018562.1:0-16794 GCA_037355805.1 Ixodes ricinus
CGGTATCATTTTGTTTTCTTTTTAGCGTATGACAAACTCTGACATCGGGGTTAAAAGACACACACTTTAGCTGTCTGACTGGGATTCCGTCTTTGGGTTGTTGTAGTGAGAACAGCGTTTCTTTATTTGTACTTTTTGTGAACATATTGTAAAAATTGAATTTATTCTGTTTTTCGTGTGCTGGGAATGTAACGCAAGTAATCATATAAATAGCCAGAATCCATTAAAAGGCCCGTCGTTTACTATTTCACGTGACAATGATCTGAGCGAGAAAAGGCAGGGAGAACGCACAAATATAAGCGCTGATTTTTTTACATACGCAATATTACTAATATTTTAGTATACCTTCTTTAAAGGGACAATGAAACCCCAAAAATATTTTAAAGTGCCTGGACCGAACACGTATGTACCAAAACAAAGTTTCCGCAAACAAATTATTTAATTGAATAAGTACGATGTGAGACACATCATGAGTTATGACAGAATCAAAAATTAAAACCTATACTGAGAAATTAAATCCAAAATAGAGGTTAGTTTCGGTTTCGCTTCAGAATTATAACGTGCCTCCTGGCGTAAATGTCACGATAAACACCGTTTTTGTTTTCAGAATAAAGAGGTGACCCGCGCTCATAACACTCCAGCTTCCTTGTATTACCAGAAATAATTTGTGTCGCTCAGTGAATCCAAAACACTAGACAGGCTCAGCACCGGCACGCATCTCCGACCCTCACTGAACCCGCCATTTTTTAAAAACGAGTGGCGCTACCTATAGTAGAGTTGACATTTGGAGCTGGTTGGTAGTCTAACATATTGAGGTATTTAGCGCGCAAGGTATAGAGAAGAAGGACAGAAAAGAGCGCTACTCCACAACTACGTTTACTTATAATAAAGAAGAGAAAGAAAAAACCCAAATAATCCGCCGCGGACTCGTGCATCTACCACAGCCGCGTGAATGATAGCAGCTAGTTCATCCAGGCTGGTGTGGGCCCTTGCATTGTTTTTTCAAGGAATTCCCTTTCCTTGCTTGATAGAGTTACAGATTCAACGCTAACACAGTTCTGTCCTCACGACGGATGTAGAAGGCCTCCAATACCTCGCGGGTCACTTTGTCTTTGTTCTTCCCCAAGATATTGGTCTCACGAAATAGTGAATGCGCATGCTGAGGGTACCACAAAACCCACGTGTACCAAGAAGCATGCCAACAAATTCGTTCCATGCGCTTCGGGCGTCGTATATAAGATACCTCTTTCGTGTGGCAAGAGCTACATAGGCCAAACGGGCAGATGCCTCAATGACCGACTCCGGGAGCATGATTACTCATTGAAGGCTACAGTGGGCGGAAATCTTCCTCTCCATTGCCGGGAATGCACGTGCAGCCCATTATTTCGTGAGACCAATATCTTGGGGAAGAACAAAGACAAAGTGACCCGCGAGGTATTGGAAGGCCTTCTACATCCGTCGTGAGGACAGGAACTGTGTTAGCGTTGAATCCGTAACCCTATCAACAAGGAAAGGGATCATACATAGTGCGTTTGAGACGGTGTCTAGTCCTCTTTTCTCGTCCTCGAAGTTTTCCTTGCATACCTCAGTCTCAGGTTCCACTATGTATGATCTACACCAGCTCGCCTGCACTTTGACCATCTATTCCTTGAAAAAACAATGAAGGGCCCACACCAGCCTGGATGAACTAGCCGCTATCATTGACCCCGTGAAGTGATGACGTCACAACATGGCGTTTGGGTCCAAACAAACCGTT
Organism: Ixodes ricinus; assembly: GCA_037355805.1. NCBI lineage: Eukaryota > Metazoa > Arthropoda > Arachnida > Ixodida > Ixodidae > Ixodes > Ixodes ricinus. Next base: position 1,757 of record JAZHYW010018562.1, read on the forward strand.
GCTAGGGACGTTGCTATGGACTAATGCATGGAGACTCCACATGAGGCTAGATTTTTGCTTACAAGTAAGTAAATAATTTTTTGTAAGCAACCTAACTTCTTGATATCTAATTATGAAGATGTTCTTGTCGTCTCAGTGTCATATTGCAACGATGAAAGCCGTTTCTGAAGTCTTACACTCCGCTTTGCTTTGGTAGCAGACGACACGATAGATTTGCTGGCCTCTGTTGCAGCGGGCGTCTTCATTGAAATGTGTCGGTAAACAAGCGACAAAAACAAGTGGATTGCCGTGGCCGTAGAGGCCTCCGCGATGTGCGTTTTTTTCTTTTTTTTTTCTGTGAACAACCCAGCTTAGTTACGAGGGGTGAAAATGCAGTAAAATCAAACCACGTCACGCAGATCAGTTACGACGACGACCTGAAGTGCATTACCGGCGTAGTGCAGGCCACCATGAGAAACAAATCGTACGCCGTCGAGGTAAGTCGTTTGTTATTATTATTATTGTGGTTGTCAGGTTATTAAAGAATTGCATGTCTATCGCGGATTTCGCAGTATTTTGCTTTTTTTTTCCCCTTGGTATACATCAAATTCCGTGGATGTGCTCTTTTGGTGAAGATCTTCATCGAACCCGCGATGCGAGTACAGTCTGTAATAGACTCACCTGATGTTTTTTATCCAGTTCTTTCGCGCTTTGGGGTCTTGCGGAAATCTGAAGAAACTGCAAGAATCTCTCTCCACGCGATGGTTATAACCAGGTATACGAAGCACCCTCGCATAGCGCGAGTCCGCAAACAAAATTTGGGATCTCAACCGTTCGCCTGAAGTGCTTTTCTCGCGGGTGCAATGCGATCTTTTAGCAGACTATCATCTCGATCGACGCCCGGACTTTCGATAAACTATATTTTGCATCGCACCCCACTATGAAATCTTAAGAGTGTATGAAACTCATTATATTTCAAACAAATGCGATGTCAGAATATCGTCTTTATTCACACGATGCAAACGACGGCCCCACTTGGCCGGCCGGCGTGCGGCAGACGGCATACTTCTTGCATTCGTCGTCTGCTGCAGGCATCTTGAGGACCGGAAGTTGCAGTCGTAAATATTTCAGAAACGAGCGATTACCGGCACACTTCTGTCGAAACATATATGACATTCAAGCTTTCTATATCTGTGATTTTTATAAGTTTAAATCCTACTCCTGATTTTTTGAATGGTCGGGTTTTCGTAGCGAAACCGAGCCACATGTATTCGTCCATAACAACGACCCTAGCAACGGTTTGTTTGGACCCATGACGTCACACTTACGGAGTCAATTCACGCGGCTGTGGTAGATGCACGAGTCCGCGGCGGATTGTTTGGGTTTTTCTTTCTCTTTCTTTATTATAAGTAAACGTAGCTAGATGAGTAGCGCCTTTTTCTGTCCTGTCCTGCTTCTCTATACCTTGTGCGCTAAATACCTCAATACGCTACCTATAGACCATAGAGTTATTATAATGTACGCTAGAGGTTCAACTGGCGCTAGTGCGCTGACGCAAATTGAAGCAGACAGCAACCAGTCCAAAACTGACTTCCGGCAATGCATTTCTATGGGAAAAAGTGAGTGCATTTTCTCCTGCGCTCGATCATAAGAGCAAATATCCCAAATAATTCGTACGTACTAGGTAGCTTGGAACATTTCTCAGTCAGGCCGACGAAATAATTGGTCAGTTACGGCGTTTTTCTTCAAATTCATCGCATTAAAAACGGTGCTAAAACGGCTTCGTACGTGTATTTTTGTGCACTGTCGGACACTGTTAGCGCGAACACGACGTCGGCGCTTTCAGCGTGGGGGATATAAGCGCCAAGCGAACGAAGAACATCTGGAAATTAAGAAAGACTGCACGAACTACGCAGTAACACTGGATCAGTAACTACACGTGCATGTAGGATCAAAATAAATTGAAGGCCACGTAATCTATTCCGATTTTAAATAAGTATTGTACCGCTGGTACCGCTTTATTCTTTCTGCTCTAAGTAAGCTGCTTGTTCTACGTTCAAAATATCACCCGCACGATCGAAATATTTGAGAACATTAAGTGCCTGATAAAAGCTGCCCGGCAGAGAAAACAATACAAAGAGACACCTTTCATAGCCCACGGACTTTATTCTCTACGTTTTGAATGTTTTTATCCGCTCATGCACGACGGGGTCATTTTCATATAGTGACAGGACTGGCATATTATCAATATATAAGCGTCACCGGAATGCTGGCGAGCCTTGAACACAGTCTATATTCCTTTCGATTGTAATTTTGCTTCGATTCGTCGCTTGTTTACACACCTGCAGCGGAACACACGTCTGGGACGGAAATGCAGCGAAGTTAAATATCGTTCACTGATGAAGAAAAATGCGCTAACTAAAGCAATTACACTTTTACAGTGTTAATCAAGGTACATGCTATTCGGTACGACCCAAATAACCAAAGTGCTCCAGTGTTATTTTCCGGCGAAGAGACAAAATGCACGCGCGTTTTCCCATAGGAATGCAGAGGAGCACCGCAAAAGTAGACTGGCTGCTGTCTGCTTCAATTTGCGTCACGGAAGTCGCATAGACACTAGCGCCAGTTGAACTCTAGCGTACATTATAATAGAGTCGCGAATAGCTGTGCCTTCTGGGAGGTGTTGGTTTTTTAACGACTGTCGGCATCTTGACAAAAACACGCACGATGCTTCGTCCGTCCAGTGAGACGGACGGCGTATACGCTTTCCCTTCCATTGCACATGGTGTCGGGCACGTAGCCAGGATTTTGTTTGGGGGGGGGGGGGGCGCCCATGACAAAAAGGCTGTATGAGGGGGAGGGGGAGAGGAGGCCCCAGCAAAATGGAAGATTTCGGGGGGGGAGGGGGGGGCCCTGGATACGTGCCTGCATGGTGTCATGTTGTTGTTACTTCAGACCCTCATCGTTTTTTGTTTTGTTTTTTCTTCCATCTGTTCGTTCTACATTTACGTGCCAAGGTCGGAAGAAAGCGCCGACGATATCTAGGGAGATCTGAGCGTCTCTGGCAGCTGTTGCCACTTTGTAGGCTGCCTGTGTCCCAAAGTGACAGAGAGTAGGCAGGATAGGAGCTGCACGTTGAGTGCCGGCTCACTGTTCCTGCTAGCGTGCACTGCTGGAGCGGAGCGATCGCACACGATCAAAAGAAAACATCGACATTCTCGTTTCTTCGATATTCTTTCCAAACATCTTTTCAGACTCTTTCCAACTGTTTCCAGATGCCTGCCGTAAAATAATTACGTGCCTTCCTGATAGCTGTGAGGCTATAGGCGTTTGCACATGACGTCAATCCGCCATTTTGTTGTTGAGTTTGTTTTTTCAAACAAATTTATTATTAATTTGAAGGAATACATCGCAACCATGTTGAGGAGATGACAGCGTGGTAAGACATAACCTTCTGTGCTCTACGCATCTGAGGGTCACGTAAATCCTTGGAATGCTTGAGTTTGGCACACGCTAAACAGTTCACAACAAAATGGTGGACGAAATTATGTCGGTGAAAACACCGTTAATTTTACGGCTTTGTATCTTGACAAAGACGCACGGCGCTATCGCGTGTCCAATGCCACTGTGGGCGTACGTGCTTCCTTTCCCCGACCTCCATATATATGTATATATATATATATATGTTTTTTGCTATTTGTTATTTTTTTGGAAAGCTTTGCGTGAGCATAAGGGTAGATCAAAGTTAATTGCAGTGCTAAGAGCCAGACTGTCGCCGACGATGTTTAGAGTGATGCGCGGCTCTTGCAGCCGTGGTTACTTGCAGTGACCTGCGTGCATTCCAATGCGACAGACTGCACAATACGAGCTGCGCATCGACTGCTGACTCTCTTTGGACTACCATACACTGTCAGTGGAGCCCAGTGACGTCACGAAGGTCAGCGGCACCCGGGACAGGTTGCAACGCTGGACTTCGTGAATGTCTATAACAGGGCTAGCAATGGCGGGACGCGGATGTATAGATTATCATCGCGTTCCGCCACTGCTAGCTTTGCGCCTGCTGCACGAGTGGTAACTTTGGTGCGCCCCCGAGTTTCCCAAGAGTTTCAAGTCGCTCTAAAAGAGTTGATTTAGTGGTTTTCAATGACGCTCAGTAAGTTTCTAATTGGAACCATGTGTCTGTTTCGACTACTTTGTCAGCTTTGCTAATTTGTCAGCTGAACCTCACAAATATATCGCGTAATAATCACTAAAGCGCCCTGTGCACCTTCAGTAATGAAAGGGCCAGCATCGTTACATTGTTTCTGTCATCCAGATCGCTTTCAGTCTGCTGCATTCGAAAGCCAACATCCGCGCACTTCGCATCTCCCACTTTTGTTTGCTTCCTTATCTTCTATCTCTTCCTAGAGACCCCACTTCCGCGAAAATGTAATGTAGATAACAAGTTAGTGGTGATGGATTTTGTATAAGCCAACGTAAAGCAAGAACCTAGGCAATTGTCCAAGCCTACAAGGCAAATCTCCACGAGAATTCTGCAAAACAAAACGACAATGTTCTATCTTTTGTGACAGTGCTGTTTTAGTAAGTTCCTGACGCCCGTCCCGCGAGCGAATACGCGATAACAATAGGAATTGTTCTCGTAGACCGTTTCCCGTCCCGCAACGCTCTGCGCAGCCTGTTGTGAGACCAGGAACTCTGCAGACAAGGGGTGCGCGCTTGCACAGTAGCGGTGTCTGCGTTGCGGAAAGCGTAGCGTAGGGGAGAAGAAACGGTCTACGAAAACTCTCTAATCAGTGTAACACCCTAAAACTTATCCCCGCTGTATAGCCAGCCTTACATCAAAAGTCAATCTCACGCCCTTTCTCAAGACCGGAACTAACTTGCAACCGGAACCGGAACACACACTTGCAACCGACTAGGACCGGTTGAGACAAGACCGGTTGTTAAGCCTCTTGCGACGGCGTAGGATCGGATGCACTACTGCAGAGCGGGTCCTAAGCCGTCACAATAGGTTAAAACACTGGTCTAGTCTCAGCCGGTCCTACTCGTTGCAAGTGTGTGAACGGTCCTGTAATTCGAGACCCCACCAGGGGCGGATTTAGGAGGGGGTCCGGATGTCCTGACCCCCCTCTTGATTTCTGCATGTGTAAAATTTAGGACGTGAAAACGAAGGAGAGGGGGAGGGGTTCCTAAACATATGGTACGCTGACCAACACCTGACCCCCCCCCCCCCCCCCCTCAGGAAATTCCTGTATCCGCCTCTGACCCATCATACTGCCGAGTAGGGTTGTAATGCCAAGGGTGTTCACATATTTCATTTGAACTTCTTTCACGACGACCATTCCAATAAACGCATTTTGCGCGCTGCCATCCTTGTCCACTGGGGTGTGTCCTGAGCGTGCGCAGTAGCTCTCTTCTGCAGAATATGAATGATTAGACGCCGCGCATGCGTGCACAGTCCACTGACTCTGCATTCTTCGCCTGGGCGGCAGGTGCTGAAAGGTGCGTATACGCTTCAAGGAAAGGCAAGTGCTGGAGGTGCGTATACGTCTGGAGTTGGCGCCGTGGAGTGCGCTTCTCCCATGACACCGGTGTACTGCTAGGAGGCGACACCCGCGACGCGACGCGGCAAGTAACGCACCACACGCAAAGTAACTTATAGCGAGTTTGTTTCACGAAGGGAGATCGGTGGCCGAGTGGGCTAGCGGCGCGCACACCAGCTCGGAGCAGTGGAGCGAAAGCTCGAGCTGCAGAACCCAGGGATCCTGGGTTTGATCCCGCTTCCTGCCCGCTTTCTATCTGGATGAGCATCGTACCGGGGTACGGTCGTGGATCACTACTACGCTCCGAGCTGAGACGCGTTAGCCCACTCGGCCACTTCCTCCCTCACACACATATCTATATATATATCCCATGACACCGGTGTACTGCTAGGAAGCGACACCGCTACGACGCGCGCGTGTATATATATATATATATATATATATATATATACACACGCGCGCGGAAATTTCGCGGAAAGAAAGTGCCGTAGGAAATGTTCGGGAAAGAGAGAGAGAGAGAGAGGGGGGGTGGAGTAGTGAAGAAGGGAGACATCCTTCCTGCGAATTTCTGTTTCTTTGTACCTTTCTGACGTTATGGTCTGAGGCTCGAAGCGACTACCCCCCCCCCCCCCTCCTACCCCTTTAGGCACGTTGTCCCCTCTTTCCACGCCACTTGGGAAAGGGGGAGGGGTAAATCACCCCCTCCCCGTCCCCCTGCCTCGACACACCTTCAAGCGTGCTGTTTTTTAAATAATGGTTTTAGAGGTTCTGGAATTAATACGGTTCGGCGTTTCATGAACTCACGAGCGGCCATACCAGGCCAAAGCGAGAGGCTCGTGTCAGGCCTCGAAGTGTGCAGGCGCGTCAGTGACGTCCTTTACACTTCCCATCCTTGACGTCAGGCTCAGGATTATCAGTTGTGAACGACAAATTCGATGGTGTGTTCGAATTGAAGGTGAGAAGTTTGATTGTTTACTATAGAAGCTTGGAGTCACCGTCGATATTGGCAACCTGACATTACTCTTATTTACACGGATGAACTATGAGTTCACACAGAAACAATAGCACTGATATGGACGAAAAACAAACACTCACGGTTCTTTCAAAGGAAAAAAAAAACGTAAAAGAACTGTGAGTGTCGATCAACTTCGTCCATTTCAGTGTTTTAGTCTTTCTGTGTGAACAATTGCTCTTGTTTCCGTTGATGAAGCCAGAATTAATATATCCCCAGTTTGACTAATCTTGGAAAGCCGACCGGGCCCAAGTAGCACAACACGTCGGGTTGTTAATGGGGCGGTATTGGCCTGCCGGGATACTGATACCGGTTAGCGCTGGAAACACCCTAAAGGGCGACATCGGGCCCCTGGGGGCGACACAGAAGACGGCGGCGGTGTCGCCCTTTGCGGAGGTGCAGTGGGGCGGCAGGGTGGTTACTAGGGCGGCGGTACATTACAGGCCGACACGAGCGGCGCGGCTGACGATGGGTGTTTGGCTGTTAGCGAAGACTCACTGAAGCGCGCGTGTTAACCCATCGGGCCTCGTTCACGCGCGCTTCGCGGCGACAGTCTACGCGGCACATTACAAGGCGACACGATGGGCGCGGCTGAGGACAGATATTTGGCGGTAAAGAGAAGACTCACTGGGGCGCGTTAACCCACTCGACCTCTCCTCGTTCATGCCGCTTCGCAGCTGCAGTCTATGGCAGCACATTACGAAGTGGCACGATGGGCGCGGCTGACGATCGATATTTGGCGGTAAACAAGACTCACTGGGGCGCGTGCTTCCCCCCCGACCCCGTTTGGCCGCTTCCGGTGACAGTCTACGGCGGCACATTACCAGGCGACACGATGGGCGCGGCTGACGATAGATATTTGGTGTTAAAGAAAAGACTCGCTGAAGCGCGTGTTAACGCATCGGGCCACCTCGTTCACGCCGCCTCGCGGCGACAGTCTATACGCGCAGACTAGGCCTGTACGCATTACAAGTAATCAAATTACTTGTAATCAATTACTTTTGGAGTAATTTTGTAATCAGTTGATTACTTTTATTAAGCAGTAATCACAAGAGTAATCTGATTACTTTTTGAAGTAATAAAAATTACTTGTAACCGTTACTATTTTTCTCCGCTCCCCCCCCCCCCCCTCCCTCCAAACTGGCGAACGCCCAAATCATTAAACTTCTTCAAACGAATTCTATGCTTGTGTCCGCATTGTGAAGGTGCAACGACCACGAAGAGGGAACCCGTTTTTCTTCTTCAATACTTTTGAAAATGTGAAATACTAGGTTGGAAGTAGTTCATTGTTATGAGCGCTAAAGATTTAAGTCTTCACGCAATAAAGTAATCGGAAAAGTAACGGTTACTTCTTAAAGTAATGTCCAATTACTTTTGCTGTCGAGTAATCAAGTAATCTAATCGAATACTTTTTAGCCAAGAGTAATAGTAATTGTAATCGATTACTTTTTTTAGTAACGTGTACAAGACTGTATACGCGGCACCTTAAAGCAACACGATGGGCGCGGCTTAGCGACAGATATTTGGCAGTAAAGAAAGGCTAGTTTTAGTGGCGAATACAAACTGCAACACCGCGTGGTGGAGCGCTTCAGGAACGGCTCGGGCCTAATCCGAGTCTTTCCAACACCTTAGTTCAAAGTACCTTTCCTCAAATCTCAAACTTGAAGAAAAAAAAGAAAAGAAACCACCGCGAGTTATGATGCATGCAACTTGTCAGAAATTTGCGGTCTATCGTATAAACTTACCGCAATTTTATTGTCTCAATCAACGATCACCAAGAATTTTACTTTTTTCATATATCTTGAAGGGCGTTCGATGCGACGAAGCCACATGCATAAAATCGCAATATCTTCTCCACGAGTGCAGCTACTCGCAGTACGCTACTCCGTGGTGAGAAGCGCACTCAACGGAGCTAGTTGAACCACCCAAACAGGCCACAAACAATGAAGGCCAGTTCACACTCTTGCAACCGAGTACGACCGAGAGAGACCAGATCTGTTAAAACTTCTTAAAATTTCATTTATGGCGCCATCTATGCGGTGATCGTGGAACTGCATTTCACAAGAGCGACGGTTTTGCGGCATTTACCGAGGTCGAATGTGCGTAATACCTATGAGAAAGGCTCGTTTATAACGTTTCCAGAAGTTTTTCGAGCCAAGACAGAAAGGATAATGCGCGGAGAAATAGAAAATATGCACTGGACCGTCAAGTTTACACTGCAACCCGATAGATGGCGCCACTGTGTCCTCTCGTTTTAAGAGGTTTAAGAGGTCGCAAGGAACCAAGATTTAAGAGGTCGCAAGAGGTGAACGGGCCTTTGAGAAATATCCCGATACTTCCGAGCACTGCGTCGTGCGAAGATCGTATAAGATCAGACGTCATTTAGAGCTATACACCAAAGTTTTAAAAATTCGTCCACTTCCACCGTAAAGGCCTGTTCACACTCTTGCGACCGAGTACGACCGAGGGACCAAACCGGTTTTTGCCTCCTGCGACTCTTAGGACCAGCTCCGCTGGAGCGCATCTGGTTCTAAGACGTCGCAAGAGGCTTAAAACCGGTCTGGTCTCTCTCGGTCGTACTCGGTCGCAAGAGGTGAACGGGCCTTAAAGTCCGTTCACTATTTGCAACCGAGTACGACCGAGTGGACAGACCGGTTTTGAAGCCTTTGCGACCTGTTCGGACCAGCTCGGCTGCAGCGCATCCGGTCCTAAGAGGTCGCAAGAGGCTTCAAAACCGGTCTGGTCTCTCTCGGTCGTACTCGGCTGAACGGGCCTTATAAGGGATGGTGAACCGAAATTTGAATTTCAGAAAAACAATGCAGGAGATGTAGGCGGGACGCTACAATCCTACAACACTACTCGTAAGGCGATATCTCGAATGGACGGCCGTATTTTTGAGAAAGAGAGGTCGAGATTGAACAAGGCCGGCGAGGCGCGTGACGCCTCGATCGGCCTTGTTTCCTAGTTTCCTCTCTTCGCTTCTGCTCCCTCAAGGCGGCGAGGCGGAGAAGACGCGGAGGCCGTTCCCTCTCCTTCTCGGAGAAACATGACATCAACAAACCTGTCAAATGCGCCTCCTTTTCTTGAAAAATACGGTCATCCGTTTGAGATATCGCTGTATGACTGATGTTTTGGTGTTTGTAGCATCCCGTTGCACGCTTTTGCCGCGTGTTTTGTGGAATCCAGATTTCGGTTCAGCATATCCCTTTAACAGTCTGGCAGTGGAGCGACGACTGAACCTTTTGGATTAATAGAGATACAAGTTTCTGTATTGACAAGTTTTTGTATCGATTAAGAGAAATTAGCTTTTGGCGCAACGTTGGCGCAAATTTTCACATTTTGTTGAAATGTAGCAAGATGCAGCAAGGTCCGTACAAGGTGTCCCTCCAAAAAAAAATTCTTTTTTTTTGTTTTTTAGCGCGAAAATTGAATTACGCATTGCCGAACGCTCATTTCGCGCCCAAATGTAGCGCTCTTATTCTGACAGTTATAAGTGATTATCTGAACATTTCCAATGGGAAGATGGCGGCCGACCGAGCTTCGAATACATGGAGCTCTATGGCGCCAGAAACAGAAAACGGGCAAAATCGGGCCTCATTTCCCCATTGAAATTTTGCTTAAAATCACGCGAACTTTGCGTAAAATAACGGTTAGTCCTGAACCTTTGCCATCTCGTCCGAACCTCTAGCACTAAATTTGGGCGAAGTATGAGCCACCGGCGAAAAAAATTATTTTGAAATAATAAAAAACTTTTTTGTGGGGTTTGGCGCAGCAATCACATCACCATAATCTGGGCTCGGACGCATGAAAGGCTGTCCAACCAGGACACCGCAGATGGCGTGCCGCGGCACAGCATCGGCATCCCAGGCAACACACAGTATTGCGCCAATATCGGCGTTGGGTCTGAAAAATCGGGCCAATATCAATCTGATACTGTCGATAACGGTGCTGGATCGCAAAGATCGGGCCAGTATTACCGTGATGTGGCCGATGTCGGCGGGAACATCACTTAGGTCGGTCAACGCCACGCTGATATACAGTATCCAGCGCAATCATTTTCGGTAATTTGTCGGGCCTGAACCGGCTATATCCACCGGTATTAGGAATTCTTGACCTGTTTCTAGAACGATACTGAATCGGTCAATCGCGCCGGCCAATCGCGGTGGCCGCCGCTGTTGCCACAGCCGCGCCGAGGTGCGCCGGGCAGTCAGCGGCTGGAACTGGGTTTTTCCGTACAAACAAACGGAAAAAACTCTTTGTAGTAACTTTTATTAGCAGATTAGTACAAAACGGGGTGCGTGATGTTTTCTCAAATCTTTAGTTTGCAAAGTTTGCGGCACAATTAATATTGTTTTTACACAACTATGTTTCAGCGGTGATTTCATGTGGCGCGTCCCGCATCCTAACTTTCGGCAGTAATTCGCGGCGCGTCCGCTTGGGAGTCGGGGTGGTCACCCTTGAACCGCTTTCCACCGTATCTGTTTTCTGAGCCAAGATGGCCGATTAAAGCCAAAAGAGAAGTCACGTGCAGTTCCTCGAGTGGCCGGTGCGGGAGAAATGGCGGCGTTACGATCGCTATTTGCTCGGTTCTCGAGTACGGGTCGGTGCCACTTTTCCAGAGCCAAGGCAGTTTCCCAACTGTTCGTAACTGATTGGTTCTACAGTCCCGCTGATCACCGCAGCGGCCGCGGCCATGTTAACTGATATTCGCCCATCTCTGCCCAGAATTCGGAATGATATCGCCGATTCTGGCCCATTCTTAGAACAATCGTTAACCGATATTGGCCCCACACTGGAACGTGGTGCACAACATGAAACTGGGCCAATATTGTGAGCAATATTCCCCCAACGTTGGCCCAGTGTTCGGTGTCTGCCTGGAGATATGCACGAAAGTTGCCGTCGGTGCGCGCGTCCGTTTTAGTTTGGACATTAATCACGCAAACAGCACGACTTTTCTTCCCTTTCTTCTCAGGAGATGGGGGACTGACAGCGCGGGAGGCCTTGATGACAGCCAGCAAAGCGTGCGAGTGGCTGTCCGGACTCCACGTGACCTACAGCGAGGCGGATCCAGACCTCCATTTTAGGGGGGCGGTTCCTCGGTGTAAAACGGCGGGGGGGGGGGGGAGAGTGTTTATATTTTTTGTGGAGTTATCGTTTTTACTAAACTCTGATAACATAATATAGATCTTGAGAGCTTTTGTATCGGTTTACCTGTCGGGGATGAACTCTTTGAATTAAAACCTTTCGGGTGACCACGCTAGAGGTAAGTATCTAGAAAATTGTGGTGGCACTATCCTTTCTGAACACCATAACGCAAGGAATTTTGTAGTTCATAGGAAACGGGATTACTCCATTCGCGTGGCAGTGTGCTAGAAATAGAAAAAGAAGTTTAACTACTGGGGATGAATGTTTGGTGCTATAGCGGCTGTGACAATTGCAGACAGTGTAACTTGATGGCTCAGATATCCCCGGCGGGGCTACAACTTTTGGGCTCCTTTTGCTTGAATATTTATAAATTCTCGTTACACCCGCGGAGCATGTACGGAGAGCCAACCTTTGCCAACTATACGGAGGAAGCTCATGCAGCTAATGACAATGCGAAAAACGTTTTAATCTAAAACTCGGCTGTTCTTTGAGATTAAGCTTGGCATAGTAGTTAGAACTTTATATTCAGTGCCAAAATGCAGAACGTGGTTTTAAAACATACTCTTCATTGTCGCCGGTTGCTTCAATAAAGCGAGTACGTTGCAAACAAGCGACAAAAATGGCCCGGCGGCTTCGACGCTGCTCGCGACGTCAAAACACTGTTGACGCAGCGAGCGAAACGAACGCTGCCAGGCAAGTTCGTCGGTTGTTCGCCGTATATTTGGAATGTCCAGAGCGCAGCACATGCGGCATTGCCAACCCAAACTCGTGTTTTCATGTGTTCTGGATGCAACTCGAGAGAACGAAACCGAATAATTGTTGAATATTTTTGAAAGCATGTTGCTGTTCGGCAACTATAACTTTTAAACTTAGACAAGACCTTAAACCAGCAATGGATCCTTCCAAATTATATTCAATTGCACTTCGTCTGGATATTTTCTGTATGAAAAGAACACTTACTTGTTTCTGGGTAGTTAGCTCATTCGTCAGGGTCGAGAGGACAGGTGCAGAGATATGATGGGGCAGAGCGGTTGTCCGGTCGGCGAATCTCAACTGGGCTGAAGGCCGATCACGACTACAGCATGGATGTTTGGGAGTCGGTGTTCACTCGAACGGGCACAGGCACTGTCTATTTAATTTTTGAAAGGGCTCGTTTTCCCCAAGTCCCTAGGTAGGGAATTCGAAGCCGCAGTTGCAAACCAGCAAGCCCCGCCTCTGTTTCGTTCGACACACACATATTCGCTCCTGCAAAGCCGCGCGAAAGCTTTGCCGTCAATCCACAGAAGCCGCGTTTAACTCGAAAAGTAAAGACGGCGCCAAGGGGAGACAAGGGGTAGCGGGCGCCTTTCCTAAGATATGTCCCGTCACCCTAAGTTGAAACGGCATTGTATACAAATAAATGCCTACGGCGTCGGCTTGAGGACCCCGTGTAAGCAGCCTCCAGCCTTTAGAGTGTTCGTACCGTTTATCTTTCTTTTATTAGCTTCCCGCCACGAGAAGTCGTACCGCAGGCAGTATGAAGCCCATTAGAGGAAACATCTCCCCCTTCTGGCGCTCGTCGGCTTCTTTCTGTATTCCGCGCTGCGGCGCTGATCCTCAGTGAGGGATGGAAGCGAGGACGAAAGCGGGCTTTTTTTAGGCCAAGGTCGTGGGGAAGTCCGGAGCGTCTTCAGGAGAAGCTCAGACCCAGACTACACTGTACCCAGAGCATTTGCTTCCTCTCTCAGTTGAGAAGAAAAGCAATCACCTGGTTGTACAAGCTGCATCCCCCCCCCTTTCCTGGAACGTCTCCTCCTGGTACGTCCCCTCCGCACTTCCCTTGGCAATGAGCACACCGTGCCAATAAGATACCTTTAGTGAGCCCGTGGGCGACAGCATCTCAAAGCAAGCCAAAAAAGACATGCCAAAAGACAAGCCCAGAACCACGAAGAAACCATCAAACGAAAAGTGATGAAAAGGCGGCCGCTAGAGAGGAAGGATAATCCGCTGTGTATAGGATCGCACCCTTGAGGAAGGCTGCTTGGCGTCTGCGTTTGGGAGCTTTCAGGGCACAAATTTTTCGCAACCTGCAAGGAGAGAGAGGGAGACAGAGAGAGAGAGAGAGAAAGGGGACTAGATATGTTGAAGGTATTTTCCCCCCGTGCTCGACGTGCTGGCCTTGTTTGGAAGTGTGCCTGCAGTCGAGGACCCTGATATTTGGTGCGCCTCCCCACTGTCTCTCCACTTCGAAACTCCTGGCGCCGTCCCTGTCGGGAAGACGTACCGTGACCTTGACGGAGATAAACCCCACTTTGGAAGCGCCCAGCAGGTGCGTCCACCCACCGCTGTTTTAATCTTTTGTCCCTCGCGTCGATTGCTTACGTTTTTCTTCGAGCTGACGAAGAACCCCGGGGGGGGGGGGGGGTTGCCTGGCGAGGCGTTTGGGGGGGCGATCGCCCCCACCGCCCCCCTTGGATCCGCCACTGGTTGCGGCCGATGTGCTGCTGGGAGATTTAGCTTTTTCAGGCCTTTCACGTTCTTCCTTCCAGCTTCGAGTGTCTCCTACACTAGGTTCTTAGGGAACCCAGGGATTCTCCAAGAGTACCTTCACAGGTTTCCCGACATCCCTAATTTCCTCAATTGACCCTCTCTGAGCACATCATTTTTCCAGCGCTACCATGGCGTGAATGCCACCCATCCGATGCGCGAGCTAACAAGGCCAAGCAAAAACTCCTCCGAGTGTCACGCATTGTTCACACTGGTCTGTAATCTTATGCTACTGCATATTAGCATCCGGTGTCAAGACTGGGAGGGGTTCTGGACTTATTCCAGTCGGCATAGGAGTCCCTTGAGAGATTAGAAGCCTGAGAACTCCTGTACCACACGTTTCGCTGGGGAATATTATCTCTTTTGCTTTCCAGGTGCTGCTTCTCACGAACTGCCACATCCCGTTTGAGACTGACCATTTTTGAGGGCCGCGTCTACTGGACGGACTGGGACAAGAAGGCCATCGAGTCTGCCGACTCCATGACTGGAGAGAACCGGAGGTCCATCATTGCGGGGCTACGGCGGCCTCGCGAGACATCCACGCGTCTTTCATCGAAGCAGGCCTTTAGGTGAGTACTCACAAGCTCCATGTTTATGGCGCGCATTGGCTTTGAGAGAGTGGAGCGTAAAATTCAAGCCCTCGCAACAGGCTGTGAACCATTTTGCTTCTATTTAGCACAGCACCTTATGGGTCGCCTGAGCCAGCCCTCGCAGCAGGCTGGCGAACCATTTTACAACATTTAAAGCAGTGCACAGCAGCATGGGTCGCGCATTTTAGATTGACGTACTCAAAAAGGCGTCTTGAGTGAGCAATGGCTGCAACTGAACGAAGT